>WURS02011874.1:0-12326 GCA_011762765.2 Rhinocypha anisoptera | reverse complement strand
CAATATGTTCTGAAGACCGGATAAAAATTTCAGCTTCCTAATTCTAGAAATAACTTTGCAAAAAATATTTTTAAAAAAACCTGAAAATTTCAAAATTTGGCATTGAGCTTTCTGGGAGTGAAATCAGAAAATGCAGTGAGAGCGAAAGGGTTAAATGATAAAAAGTAGAAGTGACAATTATGGCTTTTAGAAGGTGATAATGATGATAAAAAGTCATAATATTCTACCAAAAAATCAGATGGCTACGTGAGGATAGAGTTCACCTACTACTAAGGCCAATGGCATGTGAAAATTCATATGGCTGGGTAGGGAAACCAGTTTCTTTCCTTGTTGAGCCTGTCTTTCCCCAGGTATTCTGGTGCCCAGAAACAAGAAACACTTAACTTGGGTTCTACTGGAAATGAGCAGATGTATCACCAGGATTTGAACCCATGCCACTTGTCCCACAGTAAACTTCTCTATCCACTGAACTACCACACTCCACTTAACATGATAAGAACTCATTATCAAGAGAAAAATGTACAAGGCCACAAAAACTTTCCAAGAGTACTTCACTCTCTTGGGAACCCTGTATGCATTACCTAATATGACTCTAAGAAATACAACTGCAATGCACTTATTTTTAATGGCTCAAGAATGGAATCAATGGCTACTCCTGCAGATGACATTAGGATCAATGTTTTTCCCTTATTAGGAAAACAATTTAACTTTAACTCCTTTTCATACAGTCAAGGGGACTTGAATCTAAGCTGTTTTTTTTAATCAACAAAGAGTTCTTATCACAAAAGTAAAAACAAAAATGTCAGTAATTTATTAAAATTGTGGCCTGAAATTGTAAAACTATTTGCCTTATATTTTTGTGTCATTAAGATTTTTAAGTGATTAGTTAACACATTAGTTAATACACCTAGCTAAACAATTAGAAGTTACATTTCAAAGGAGATTATTTTCACATGATATTAGAATAAAACACATATACACTGTTTCTAATACCAGGCATATCTAGTTCCCAAATTTGAAGTGCTTTGAAAGGTCAATCAAGTTTAAGTTTTAACCACAAATCATCAAGACATTCCTTTCAATGCCATTTAAAACTACCCATTGCTCATCATGTACAATAAGACTTAAATGAAATACAGAGTGCATTATATATGCTTTATTTCCTTCATTTTTAAAGCACTGAAATTTGCAATTTCTTTAAAAAAAAAACCGTCTTTTACTTGGTAAAAATATCACAACATAGTGGAATTAACACTTCATACAATAAATTTGAAAAACGATCATTAAAAACAAAAGATAATCACATGAAACAATAACATAAAGAAAATATTGGGGGTAAGGAAATACTATCTACAATATAATTTTCTTATATGGCTGCTACAATGCATCTTGAACTATCCCGGCAAACATTTTTCTACTTACACAATTTGATAATCAATAATTGACAATGCCTAAAAATGCTATGAGCATTTAGTCAGTCAGGAATATATTAATATTGGCGGATCTAGTTCAAAATATAACATTGAGATTGAAGAAAGACCTTATGCAGGAAATAAAAAAAACACACACTACATAAATAAGCAAATATACATCAATTTCACATGACCAATAAAAACATATCAAATAACAATCTACAGAAAACTTAAAAGTGCCAAAGAGAAATTTGATTTTTTTTCATATGTTCACTGAAGACATAAGTACACAGAAAATTTTAAGCAAACCATCAAAATTACAAAATAAACATAATTCGATGCACAAAAGAAAATCTCAAATGAATACATCCAATTAAAACAGGGTAATTTATTTCGATGAGTTGTAAGAGATTTTTTTTTAAACTCAAGTTTAACCAAAGGATTTCGATATTTTCTTTTGCATGGGCATTCAAAAGTCCTCATGACGCGGTCTTCTTCTTGGAACTCCTAGTGCCATATTGATATTTCTCCAAGGCTTCATCCTCATTGATGGCAAATGTGTTGAGGGATGTCCCCAAAGCCACGTCATCAGGAGGCAAGGTGGGTAGGAGGGAGGTGAAGGAGGGGGGTGGAGCGGAAGATGATCCAGGTGACGGGTTGGTGGGTGTCTCTGTAGAGTTCTGGCGATAATGGTTTGTGGGGTGAGCACGAATGGGCATTATTCAATGGGCAGGGAGTATATTACAAAGAGGGGGAGGAACAGAGGAGGGGATTAAAAAGACGAGAGAGACAGAGTGATGTGAGAGGCAAGGTTATTGGGAAGCAGTGTTGCTTTGTGGATTTGCCATCTGAAGAAGAAGAGCCACCAAGGGTCAAGCGCAGGAAGCAGAAACAAATGGCTGATGTTAATATGAGCAAAATAAATAATTTCAGAAAACAAAAATTTTACGAACTTAATTACAAAAAATATTAATAGAAACAATATGAGAAGAGGGTTTCAACAGAGATATAATTTGTCTCTGGCATAATTTTTATCTGCTGGTTAGGATTTATGCCAAAATAAACCAATAGTACACCATCGCTCACCATTGAAAGAAACAATGCAGATATTACGTGGATAACTGTACAACATACGTATCAATTTGATTCTAAACTGGAGTACGGAGTATGAGATACTTGTGACCACTCATCACAGCAAATGTTGGGAGGGTTAAGGGAGAATACAAGCCTTAGCAACTAAAGAAACAGACATACTACAATTAACTTACAAGAGATTTTAATGGTTTTTATCAACTGTAACACATTTTAGTGCACATAAACATAGCAGAGAAAGAGTCACCAAAGATCTATTTTAGTCTTGCAACCAAAGCCTCCTAAAAAGTCTAGAATCTTTTTTTAAATATTAGAAGCACTATGGAAACTTGTGAGTAGCGGTTATGAGTAACATCACCAAAGCCAATCGATGGACACAGCATAAGCGTGAAAAATAATATTGAAGCAGTCAAAGAGAAGCAACTAGTAATAAGTTTTATATATAGCATTTGTCAGTTATCTTACCTTGTAAGCCACTTCCACACTCTGGTATGAGAAAAGAGAAAAAGCAAGGAGAGAAGCAAGCTTTCCAATGAGACTGATTGAATGTGGCTATCACTAAATGATTATGCTTAACTCACATATCACAAATTAGTTAAACACAACCAAATACCATGAAAAAATCACAAAAGTAACTAATACCATTAATATTATACAAGTAAAAAATATCAGAAACAATTACAGTAGACTGTAACCCAGACTGCACAGTAAAACTCAACTTACAGAAGAGAATTCACTGATGAGGATGATATATCAAATGAAACATGAAAACAACAGGAAAGCTGAACAAGCAGAACTAAGAACAAAATATAGCCAATTTTACCATGCTATCTTTTACAAAAACAAAGAATTAACAATTTTGAATGTTAAATTTTCAGTGAATAATCAAAATTGAATTTTTAGTCATCCAATCAGGGTGGGCAACTAAGTTAGGAAAAAAAAGTCTGAATCTTCCAGCTGGTTTCAGACTCACGCACTAATATTTTTCATTAATTAATAATAATTTTTCTTCTCTGACAACAGTCATACTATTTTTATGATTTTCTGGATAATATTAAAAATTTTTGTCCAGCAGACATATTAACAATATGAATGTTATTGTGACAAGCCTTTTGTTTCCCCCTTAATTCAAATATACGTGAAAAGGTACCCAGCTAAGATTCGTTTCCTCAGCAGAATCATTTATTAGCACTCACCTGACACTAGATTGAGAAAGAAAGCTGAGTGGTGTTGAATCAGAGGTGATTTGGCTCATTGTATACTTAATGAACATGAATTTTTTTGTTATGTTACCTCATCTTTACTGAACAAAACCTTTGATATGAAATGGTAATAAGATAATCTGTATAGTCAACACTTGAATTCTACCCCTGCCTTAAAATTGAAACCTTTGTTAATATTTTCCCTGTAAATATCAGTATTTTCATGATAACTGACAATTTCCAAAATTTTCATGACCTATTCCAGTCCAAAATACTTTTCTTGGCCTTTTTCATTTGGAAATATTTTCCAGGCAAATGGCCATCTTGGTAAATAAGACCTATATTCATCAGTAAATGAAATCAAAATAAGTAAACACTATGTGACACTGAATGGGGATTGGTTTTTTATAGGTACATATAACACATACTTCTATAAAAACATACCTATGTCAAAGTTTTTTTGCACCACAAAAGATTAAATATATTTGAAGATTCATCTGATAAAGTGATATACACTACTGCAGACAACCTGAGTAGCCTATTAGTTAACATTTTATTAGGTAATTATTTCACATGATTAACAAATAACAATGATTCTTAAGAGGCAAAATGAACTTATCAAAGCAAGTGTGAAATGATGTTCTCTTCAAGGGTGATTTATTGATATTAAATTTAATGATACTAAAATTCTAACTACACATTTACGATGAAATAAATTATAAGATTCCCTAGTTTTAATACTGGTATTGTCTTATGAAGAATGATATTTCGTAACATTGTACCAAAAGTTAAACATTACAAACAAGAATTATTAAACATATTAAAATAATTTAAATAAATTTTATGATAGAAATTACAATTTAATAAAAGATTAGGTCTAGGTACAGAGTTTTCTATGATGATGAGTATTTGAAATAAGTGGGTGTTGTGAAAACTCTCAAAAAATAATAACTGCCCACAGCACTAGCTCCTTCATGTGACTTCAAAATTCTATCATCCATTAACATAACATGTATTCTATTAATGTACTGGAGTAGTGGACTTAACGGGGTGTCTAGAACATTCAGTATCACTTGCTTCTTTTTTAATTCAAATAAACCCACACAAGGAGAATTAGACAGATGCTACTGGATATGAAAAACCTCAATATGCAACAGTGGTGACATCTCCCTGACTATGAGGTGGAATTTTCAAAGCGTCCACATAACGGTTAATTATTTAATCCAAAAAATGTGATATTGAAATTATTTTTTCAGGCTGGATTCAATGCAGTCCAGAGAAATACAAATTGAAGATATTTTAAAATAGGACAGACCAGACTTTACTGAATTTATGTTTCATCAGAACAGGTACTGGGAAAATCTTTGAACAGAGTTTCCTATCAGTCACAGGAGTTGTTCTACGTCAACTGCCTTACCAAATTAATAATATAATTACCCAATAGAATTACTACCCTCCATTGATAGGAAAAACCATACACCACAAGTTAAATGGTAATTGTAATTATTACTACAAATAACAGCACATAATGTGAATTTAAACAATTAGATTACAAAGGTATTCACTCCAATTTCCATTTCACTTTTTTCACTAAGTTCTGACATGTCTAAATGGGAAAACAATCAAATGATTCTAAATAGTAACAAATTTATATTCCATCCATTTGGATTCTATCGAAGTCAAATGCCATACAGGCCAGACCCTGATATCATCATAATTAGTCAGTGTGATAGCCTAAGGCTTACAAGTGATCAGCCTAACTGAAAATTGGTACCTAAAAATGAATGACTCTTTTGATCATTAGCATTTAATAAATAGGAGGGTATGTAAATTGAGAAATTATATACAAATACATAATGCAAGTTGTTTATGTGAAACAAGTAATGTGAAACAATTAAATAAAAAAGAAAATGGCACAGAAGCAATAGCAAATCATTGACATGTAAAAAGCTTTAAACACACATATTATGTACAATGATCATGTCACAAGCTATTAAAGAAAAGTATTTATTCTTAATAAATTCTACACCAAATAGATAAAACTAATGTGCTAATGTGTTACAACACTTTTGAAATTATTTAAAGAATGATTAAATACTAAGTTTTACTTCCTTGGTATGGTGCAAATTAAAACAAGAATGAATATTAAAGCAAGAAGAGCAATTTAGAATGGTCATCTCATATAGTTTACTAAAAAAATCAAATTTTAAACTGACATAATTGTTACCAGATAAATCTGAGCATCTTCAAAAATGTATCGTATCATCTAGTTCTACCGCAGTGCATTTTAGGAAAATTTGACCAAAATCATATTGATTCATAAAATACTGACTCCTGTGATTTTTAAAATTTAACAGAATCAAGTTGGCTGGTTGATATTATGCAGAGGAATCTTGTTTGCAAACAGAAATCAATCATAATGAAATGAATTCAGGATAGATAGAGGGAAAACTAACACAAAATTAAGTTTAAAAAGCTGTAAAAAATTTAAAAGTTCAAAAATGTCATAATTTTCCATAAATTAAAATCCAAAGGTCATTAAATTGAAACAATCACTGACTCGATTATTTAATGACCTTTCAATTTTATTTTACTTAACATAAAATTATGGTATTTTTTATTTTTTTGTACAACTTTTTGGACTTAATTTTACGTTAGTTTACCATTTCCTTATTTCTTCTTCCTCCCATCCCCTTCTGTGCCCTCAATAAGAGTATGGCTTTGGTAATTATTTTAACTAACTCTATTAAGGCCGTAGTAACCATTCCCATTTTCCCATAGTGATTGCTCTGGACTCCCATCCCATCATACCATATTGTTAATAGTTGCTGACAATATGAATTATTGCTAGAGAAATTTTTAAAAAGGGATCTAATTCAGTGAAGATTAAATCTGATCCTAATTTACCAGCTTCCCCCTTTATTGCTTCATCCATTTGCAACATTTATTAATTAAATTAATGGTTGGTTTCGAGAAGTTCAAGAAAACAGCAGTGAAACATCCCCATGGCCCAAATTAACTTGAGAAATTCCTCCGAAATCTCAACTCCCAGCATCCAACCATAACATTCATTGTGAAAACTGAAAAGGACAACCAACTACCCTTCTTGCATGTTTTAGTGAAGAAAAGAGATGGTGGGATATTTGGCGATGCAGTATACAGAAAGAAGACACCACGGACTGTCACATAAATGCCTCTTTGCATCACCATCATTCCCAGAGTCTTGCTGTTGGGCTCTCTTGTTTATTAAGCCTATTGCCTATTGGATATCAACTCACTTTACGCAGAGAAATCACAACTATTGAGAGCTCCAAAGAGAAATGGCTACGGAAAGGAAATGACCGCTTGGCAGGAGAAACGTGGCCAACACACTATCAGGGAAAGGGTTAGTGAAACCAAAGAGAAGTTCAAAGGATATGCCAACATCCATTTCGTAACAGGGAAAAGGGAGAGGATTGCCAGGGTTCTGAGAAAGCATCAGACCAGCACAAGGTACCATTGCCTGAGGAAGATTCCCAAGCCTCAGGAACCCCAATGACAGAATACCACAAAAAATGAACGAAGGAGTTTATCAAGTACCATGCTCCTGTGGGAAGACCTACATCAGCGAAACCTGTAGATCCTTTGCAGTAAGGATAAAACACCAAAGAGCCAGAGGGAAGAAACAATACAACCCGTCCTCTGTTGCCGAGCATGCTTGGAGCAAACCAGGTCACAAAATAGATTTTGAGAGGACGTGGGTACTGGCCAAGGAGAAGTATTACCCCAGACTAATAAGGGAGGCCATTGAAATAGTGAAAGAACCAACAAATTTCATTCGTGAAGATGGGTATCCTCTAACCAATGCATGGAAAAGGACCCTCCATAAATCAACCAATCACAAAACAGCCATGAGATGGGACGCCCTATATATAGGAGGCAAAAACTGCAGCAAAGATACCTTCAACCTGAAGACACCAGCTGGAATGCTGGCATATTTCTTGTCATCAAAAGCCAATAAACGCAGAGGAAACCCGATAGCCAAGCTGAGCCATTATTCATTATGTTAATGTATTAATGATTTTATACAAAATTTACGCCATTAATTGAAAAATTGGGGATGGATGAGGAAAAGGAATGATTCGAAGGAGCTGATAGGAATTACCAAGGTAATTTTAACCTGATAAAATGTAGAACTTGGAAAGTTATATCTTATGTGAACTATAGGATTGTATTGATATGTGGTTTTTTAAACAATTATTTACTCAATGATCTTCTGTTTTGAGCGAGTGAAATCTGGTGGTGCATACTGACTATTGTCAAACTTGGGTAATGAGGTAATTGTTTAGGTCTATTTGTTTGTCTATAATAATCAATATTCACTACCATAATTTCCTCATCACTATGAGAAAATCATCCTGTAAACAGCTCTTGTAAATCTCCAAAAGTCAGTACACTTCCAAGTTCAATAAAATGTACACAATATTAATAATTTATTTGACCACTCTTTGAGAAGTTCAAATAAGAATGGCTTCAAAAAAATAACTGCCAGTCTTAACTATGGCAAATATGAAAAAATGATCCATTTTATCATAAATAGTTTAAACTACCCACAGTATATAGATATCCATATAAAATTTCCTCCTGAAGTACTTTACAAATGAAATTATTCTACTTCATTATTATTCAGGTTTACAGCTACAGGCAGAAATACTGGGAACACAATCATTTTTAATCAGAATATCTCAATACATACAGAAAACTATACAAAAATAAAATATGTATAGATATCACGTTTATATAACTAAAACCAATGTGTTACATAACAGTAATAAAATAAGCAGACTACGGCTCAACTTATGGTGGATGACAATGACTGTGTAAAAATCAGTAGTATCTTTACTAATGCATAAGGTCATATTTACCAGAAATCTGAAAATCAGCAAATTAAAATGCACATTTACAAACAAAACATGTGCTCATGCTAAAAAAACACCAATTGCGAAACAGTAAAAATAATATATTAACAAAAACAGCAAAGTTATGAGTACACATAATTTTGCTATAATAAGTAACCTCCACAATTGGATGCACTGAATATTTTATCAATACACAACATTAGTAGTAAACTAACAAGGAAAGCAAATTAATCAACTGGGTAAAATTGCTAAAAACTAATGATGGTTCACACAATGGTGTTTACCGCATACATATATTTGGGTGCAGATGGAGTTTAGAAGGCAACATTTAAGCAAACAATTTAAGGGTCAACTATTAGTAAGTGACATTCATCACTGGTTAACTTTAGATGGTCCTCCCTAATCAAGCCTTTCCAATGCTCATAGGCATTTGTTAACGGAGTGATTCACTTTTGGAAGGAAAATACTGGGCAGCTATGGTCTCTATTTCTCCCAGAAATGTATGTATCTTAACATTTCACACCATACTTCATAATAATGAAGTCTGCTGACATTCTGTTATTAAATGTGGTGTAAATTGTAGATCCAAATGAAGAATGAGATAATATCCCAGTCAGATGAACTGAGTGAGAAATGAAGGTCCCAGGTACATATTATACTTTCGGTAATATCTTTGAAATACAGTATGACATGCAAAATCTCCCAAGCTATATATTACAATTATATATTTCCTTCAGTTTCTTTTGTTTGTCCTACACTGAACCATATTAGCAGACCTGAGTTTCACCATTGTTCCAGTAAACAACTTCAGCTTCAAAGTGTTAACTGGAATGCCAGTAAAAATTGTCACCTGCCAAAATTGGTCAATGGAAGATAAGTGATAAAGTCTAAGCAGAAAGAAAATAAGAAACTTTTTTAGTAGTATATATTCCCTTACCATTTCCATAACAAACTAATCGTATGGCTATTTTAGCCTTATTCATTTTTAATTGATTATTTTAACTAGCATTATTTAGTTGAAAACTGATCAATCTGAAGACATACGTTATGCCAAGTATCACAACCTAGACCTGACATAATTATCATTAGTTGCCCATCCCTGTTAATTTATTTTGAAACAATTGAAATGGCCTCATGATTTTTAGGGTTTCCTGTCTGCCTCCATTTTAAACATTTATTATTTGCAACTTCCAAATACATGACTGCACTGAATTAGGAATTGTGACGAACTTTCATAAAACAATCAAATAGAAAACTTGATCTGTGCAAAGGTCCCTTTAGCAGTTTAATAATTAATTGAAGTCCAATATAAGACCAATTTTGTGTACAATTATAAAAACAAAAGACTCAGCTCAATGGTTTCTCACTTTCCAAGTCCAGCTTCATGATTAGATAATGAATGTCATTGGTCATAGGTTCCTGCGACAGTTGAATTAGTGGAAGTAGAAATAAAATAATGAGTAATTATATGTGATGGATGTCAACAAACAATTTTTTGATTTGGTCATCTTTAAAACTGAAAAGTAACAATAAGAATATTCTCTCTGGACTGGATTAAGTCCTGAACTTTCAGAAGCTTCTTATCAACTGTATAAATTCCTGCATAATTCCCATATTCCTCATTATTCCACATATAAAGTTAAACAATGTTTATTAAACTTATGTAACATCATCCAGGACAACAATATCAACTTATTTTTCTAAACCCAGTTAAATTTCCAGTTCTTAAATAGTAGAACACCTATGAATGAATAATTAGCTAGAAATGTTTTTTGCTAATTTAACCATTTTTATCTCAAACAGAAATTGTCAAAGATAGCATCATACACACTGAAAACCATTACACTGACAATCAACCACATTTAACTAAATAATGTAATGAATAGGTAAAATTAGCATGATTAGAGGGGTGATGGCCAATGAAGTATCATGGAGGATCAAAAGAAGGGAGGTGGTCAAAATTCATCCCAAACAACAATGGGCACCAATGAATCCCCCCCTCCTAAGGTTGGCTCAAGCAAACACATAAATAATATGCAATATCAGGGGTAACTCATTCTAGAGAGGACACAGGCTCAGATCCACTAAATTAACAAAGAAAGCATTAAAGTTCTATGTACCTCCAACACAAAACACTACTCATTTCTCTGTCACCTACATGACTAGTGTATGCATCTGCTTCAGTCCAAAAACCTATTTGGCAAACACCTGTTCCCTACTTTTTACCACTTCTTCTTGGGAAATAGTGGGGTACGGCTCTACTAATCCTTAGATTTTTAATGGGACCAGCCCAAATACTAAAGTTCTAGGTAATCTATAATCAATTTTAAACCACACTATCCCATTAAAAGGAGATTATAAAGGGGATATAAACAATGGCAAAATTGCCATTGCTTTGTATGTACTCATGAACTGGGTATCATATAGGCAACATTCAAACACTAACTAACATACATCATAATTGATAGGTTACACATAAAAGTAACTGTTACAACTATTCCAAGTTTCAAAAAGTGGCCAAAGAAAAAATAAAAATAGGAGTTGTAGCAAAAAGACTGAATTATAATCATGAGAATTGTGTACTTTTATTTCAAAAGTACACCAAAATTGACTTTTCCTCAAATTATCATAGTGGGATTATGCTATCGTTTATGATGCTGAGAGAGAATGGGCAATTAAACAAATTGATAAGCTTAAGAATAAAAATTCTCATATACATAGTTTCCCCCACAACTTATAAAGTCCTTCTGAAACCTATTATCAATCACTAAAATACATATGGTGACCATATTATATATCAGTATAAAGTGTACATGATGGATTCAAAGATCCTTACCTTAATAGCAGTCTGCATAATAACATTTGTAGCATAGTTGACTCCTTTTGAGCCAAGGTGTAATACTGTATGGTAACCTTGTTCCTTTGCTCTTGCAATGTACTCATCGATTTCCTATACAATAAATAAGATTATATTTAGAGGTCTTCACAGGAAAAAAATATACATAAACAATGACCAAATGACCTGTAAAAAGGGCAGCAAAAATATGAAAGCCCAATAAGATTCTTTCTTAAAAAATGGCAACATACAGGCATTAGAAATTATGATTTTCTAAATGTATTAAGAGTTTTCAACTCTGACTAACAGACTAAATTCTTCACTAATATTATCTGATGATAAAATATGAGGGATCAGTTTCAGAAAGATCACTTATGCATTTCCAATGAAAAAAGGCTTTAGGTTTGACAACAAGCATTCAAAGTGAGACTCTGAAGCATATGAAAGTCAGAGTGGGAAAATCCCTTTAATGATACTGCAATAAGAGAGGATATGAAGCCCTGACAATATTCGTCAAGGGACTGTGGAAAATAGTTCAAGGTACCCTTTTAACAAATCACAAAGATTATCCCATTGAGATAAACATAAATGATCCCATTAAAACCCAAGTATAAAGTACTCATTACATTCTACATCAATTTGCAAAGGCCCAAAATAGAAATAGAGGATAAATGAGTAAGTATGTGGAAAAAGTAGTGACAGCCTTCCCAAATGATGCTTTTAAAAGACTTTTAAGAGACAATCTAGGTTGTGTTCTTCCATTATTACTTCTTTATCAATCAAGTATACCCTGTACATTACTTACCCTAAGGGCCGGTATTATGACTCTCTGTTAAAGTCTTTGTTAAGCTTTAACTACCAGATAAGTAGAAAAAGTGTATTATGA
>WURS02011863.1:0-12326 GCA_011762765.2 Rhinocypha anisoptera | reverse complement strand
TGCAAACTTTCGAACAATCACGTGAACACTTTGCACTACAACAGAAAGGGCTAATCCGTTGTTAACTCAACACTGGCAGGACCACTTGCCGTTTCATTATATACAGTGACTGTTACAGACATTGTTGTTAAATCTCGTGAGTTTGAGGCAGTCATGAGTTAACAACTGATTGATCGAAATAGCCACCACTTTGGCAGTGCAAACTTTCGAACAATTACGTGAACACTTTGCACTACAACAGAAAGGGCTAATCCGTTGTTAACTCAACACTGGTTTGAGGGTTTACTGTATTTGGGAAAATTCGTGTTCCAGAGCCACTCCCACTTAAAGTTTAGTGCAGTTTTGAGTTACAGTGTTGCCTCAAGTTTTACTCTTTCAAATTTACATAGAAAAGTGAAGCAAAGAGAAAAGTAAAGAGTGTTCGATTTATGCATTGTGAAAGAATCACTGCTTACAATGGCTTAGTGAAAAGTGAAGCAAGTAAAACTTGAGGCAATACTGTACTTAAATTAGGACTCTAAGCTTAGACAAAACACTTCCAGTTTTACTTGCCTCAAGTATTACTCTTCAAATTTACATGGAAAAGTAAAGTAAATAGAGAAGTAGTTCGACTGTGTTCAATTTATGCATTGTGAAAGCTACACTGCTTACAATTGCTCGTTGAAAAGTGAAGCGAGTAACACTTGAAGCACGGTAATAATATTAGATCTCGCTGCTAAATCGTGCAAATAATTATTTTTTAAAAGTAATTAAACACAAATTGTAAAAAGATAAATTTATTAATATTTAAAACAAAAACCTATAAATAAGCGGTTTAACTTAAATCAACTCAAAATGATTTAACATTCAATTTCAAAATTTATTGTTACGGACTACTAACATACTGTTTCATAAATGTTGGTTAATAATCATAAAAAATAGTGCATAAAATTTAGAAATTAAGATAACTGAGTGCATATTGGTGAATTGATGCCTCAAGTCCCACAATATATTTATATATATCTCTTCTCTCTTAAAAAAAAGACAATTCCCGATAATGATGATGCATCAACTGTTCGCTTTTTTCATTATGTTATAATATAAACTTGATAGGCTCAATTTCATAGTTATCGCGGTGAGCGTTGTGAATGCCATTGATGACCGACAAACTTAGACTTCTTGACTTATCTTATCAGCAGACCAATTTATATTGTACTGCTATGCATATTCAATGAAAACTCGCTATTGCTCTACTTGAGTCGAAACTTGAAAATCAAATGACGGAGTGAGGCATATATGCTTTGTAATTGGGCCAAGAATTTCTCGTTGACTTTTCTTCTCGCTTAGACAACAGATTGAGATTTAACAAAGTTAATTCGCTCACATTTCGTTTGAGACAAAAAATGTGTCAATGATATGTGAGTTGTAAGTGACAATTAGTGCTAAGAACTGTACGGTAGACCAAGGGTAAAAGTCACGTATTTTTACGTTTCGCGAAGCAATTTATCGCCAATTTGGTCTTGGCTTGGTTAGTTGCCCAGCAATGGGCTGAAAAATGTCAGACATAATGAAGCATCGGCATTGATTATTCGTGCAACAGATCAGAGCAAATTGATAGAATCGGCGAGAGTGACGCAAACCGTTTGGGGGCGATGGCACTTCTGGAGAATTCGCCGAACCTATATAAGAAGAGTGACAAAGAGGAAGTTGAGTGTCAATTGGGTTTGGTGCTCGTGCCACTCACATCAACATGGCACATCTTCGAAGAATCCATTTTCAGAGTCGAAAATGCTGTTCTAGTGTCTCAGTGGCTAGCATGCCTGACTTCAGCGATAGCTACTTTGAAGAATTAAAAGTTTGTATTCTTTGTATAGTATGTTTAAATTTTATAAAACGAAAACATGAGGAATTACAGAAAAAAATCCGCTCAATTACTGAGAATCGAAACAAAGTGAGCCCGGTTAAAGAAGAATCACATTCAAATGAAAACGAACAAGTTGAAAGCGCTGATGTCAAGACAGAAGACACTCACAATGCAGTTATTTTCTCATTGAAGAACCAAGTGACAGGTTTAGTCAGAGCACTTCGAATTTTTCAGGTAATATTTCTGAAAAATTTAATGTATTTAATAATAGTAATCTACTTACTCTTGAAATTGTAGGAGTTTAATATTAATGTGCGCCACATCGAATCACGCAAATCACGTCGAAAGAACTCACAATATGAAATTTATCTTGACATCGATTGTGACGATAAAGAAAAGATGCAAATGTTACTGCATCAACTCAGGTATTAAATCAATTAACGAATATGACAATAATTACTTTGTTCAGACATGAGGTTGATTGCTGCACATATGAGGAGTTTGAGCGCATTTCTAACTCGCCAAAAGCAAAAGATTTTGCTCAACCTATACCCTCAATCTTGACTTCACAGTCTTCATTTGACCGAGGTGAGATATATTCTTGATTCAATGTTGCTAAGATTTGTTTAACTTGGAATTAAGGTGATTTAATTGGCGAAAATGGTATGCCGTGGTTTCCTAAACGTATATCTGAACTTGATCTCACTGCCAACCGAGTTTTGATGTACGGTGCCGAACTTGATGCTGATCATCCGGTATGATAAATAATAATTAACATTAAGTGTGTTCAAGCAACTAAGACAATTTTTTCAGGGTTTCAAAGATCCAATTTATCGAAATAGGCGCAAATTCTATACAGATCTCGCAATGAGTTATAAACAGTGAGTAAATGTGAAATAATTATAAAAACTGTTCAGTTATGCATTAATTATAGTGGATACCCCATTACACGTGTTAATTATACAGAAGAAGAGGTAAGAAAAACTTGAGTTATTAAGAATATAATTTTTTAATTTAAATAGACTAAAACTTGGGGCGTTATTTTCACTGAGTTGAAAAAGCTTTACAAACGTCATGCGTGTCACGAATTCAATGAGAATCTTGAATTACTCGAAAAGTATTGTGGTTACCGAGCTGACAACATTCCTCAGTTAGAGGATATCTCACAGTTTTTAAAACGTATAAGTTAAATAAATGTTTTTAAAAAATAATATTTATATTTATATTTGCAACTGTTTTGGCGCAGAACGCACTGGATTTCAACTTCGTCCAGTAGCTGGTTACTTGTCTTCGAGAGATTTTCTTGCAGGACTGGCGTTTCGAGTTTTTCATTGCACTCAATACATTCGACACTCGAGCGATCCTTTCTACACTCCAGGTTTGTCGCTTTGCTAGTGAATGACTAACTGATTGGGAATGGAATAGAGCCCGATTGTTGCCATGAACTACTTGGTCACTGTCCCTTGCTGGCTGATCAAAGTTTTGCTCAATTCTCGCAAGAACTCGGTCTTGCTTCGCTTGGTGCAAGTGACGAGGAAGTAGACAAACTTGCAACTTGCTATTTTTTCACCATTGAGTTTGGCTTGTGTAAGCAGCAAAACGAACTGAAAGTCTTTGGAGCAGGACTTTTGTCTTCGGTTGCCGAGTTAAAGGTTTGTAAGTGGTGTTCTTTCAATCCATAATCTAACATTTTTGGTAGCACTCAGTGTCCGGGTCGGCGCATATCTTACCTTTCGATCCAATTCTCACTTGTCAGCAAGTTCCAATGATTACTACCTTCCAACAAGTTTATTTCTATACTGATTCCTTTAACGACGCCAAAGAACAAATGAGGTAATAACTTTAACCCTTTCGATCCCAAAGATTATCAGTAAAAAGATAAGCCTTATATCGCCAATTGAATGAGCGGGACACATACGTCCCGATAGCGCTTTCGAGAGCGAGAGTTAAATCGGTAACTATTAACGTTAATACATACAAATAGAATTGATTGTATATTGGTTTTAAATATTTACTGTCAACAGTTGACTTATTTTTTAGTATAGTTTGCCATTACAAGCTGCAAAGTGATTCTATATATTAACACTCGGTTGGGTTTTAGGGGTCACTTTCGACCCAAGGCATTTTTTGATAATTTTTAAAAATATGATGCCTTTGACAAAAATTCTGAATTTTTAAATAGTTTTTTAAAATTAGTTGAATTTTTAAATAAAAAATAATTAAATTAAAAAAATATTAAGTTTTCAAGACATAAAATAGTTTCTAAGAGTATAAAAAACACAACCTATCCAAGTGTTAAAATGTAACATATACGCCGAATAGCAAATTGTAACTATTCATTGTAAAGCTATAGTAAAATTTATTTTCTTGGCAGAGTGTTTGCTAAAACCATTAAACGACCATTCGGAGTTCGCTACAATCCGTACACACAAAGTGTAGAGACACTGAGCAACACTCGGAAGATAATGGATCTGGTAAGCGAGCTCAAGGGTGATCTCTGCGTGGTGACCAATGCACTGGCCAAGATTCGTGACGATAACGATGCTAGTCAAACCGCTCGCCAAGAAGGCGACATCTTGCGTTCTGATTACAATGCTTCCTCAGAGTCCACAATGGACAACAATGAAACTACTCTGGAAAATATTCTTCATGCTTTCCAAGACCTCAACATTCCAACCAATTAAATTTCACATTTGAAGAGCACTACTAGTTTAGTTTGCTTCGAGTTCAGGCCTTCAATTAAAAATTTTATTTGATTTTTAGTGTGACTATGAAACTTTTACGAAATAACTAACATTACAATAGATGTGTTATTATATTATTCCTCTATGTAATGTTTTCTATAAGTTTTCCTTTTATCCCATAGCTCAAGTCTCACTCAAATGTTGTGTATCAAAAGTAAAAAATATATATTTAATAAAATGTAAGAAAGTAGTATAAAAAGAAAATGAAAAATTAGAACAATTAATTAGTATGATTACTAAGGTGTGTTTGCGAGAACAATAAGGATTTGCCTTTTTTAATGGCAATAAAAACCTCATGAAGTAGTGTGATCATCGAATAATCAGAGATGAAAATCATTAAGAAGAGAAAAAGAAAAGCGTTAACAAGCAAATCGAATTAGATCGATCACAATTAATAAATACTAGAGACATTTTGACGACAATGTGGCCAGTCAAGATGTGTAGGGGTGAGAGGTGGGAAACCAAAAGGAAGGATTGGGAATCAGGCTTTGGTTTGGAAGGGAGACGTTGTGCGGAATCACATGAGCTCACGCGGTGAGAGCTGCACCAGGATATCAAGAACAACCACATCGCTCGACCACCATGTTAGGCAGAATGCCATAGATGATATTGTAGTTGTGGTCTAGGTAGAGCATTGAGATGGAAGACATTCGGCGAGGGGAGCAACACGGTCCGTTCAGTCCGTGCAGGTTGGTTGCTTGCTGCACTAGGTGGGTGTGTGGATAGTGGGGCAAGAAAACGAAGGGACACTCCCCGCTGCAGTAGTTGGCCTCGTAGCGACGTGGAGCGATGATCCACTCCCATCCGAACTGGTCAAAGTCAACCGTGAGCGGATATCGACAGCAACGAATCTCGTGACTTTTCTCATCGCATGTGAGACCCGCCATGCGTTTTCGTCGCGACTGACTTCGGCTTGCTACTTTCACTTCCATGAATGGTCTCTAAGATATAGAAGTGGTGAGTGGTTTTAAGCACAAATAATATTACGTGTTGGCTAACCTCAGAAGATTCAGGATCCACATCATCGTAATGAATGATGGTTAATTGATGACCATTACCGTCAAACGCACGCATAGAAATTCCTAGGTTCTGCTCTGGATGTTGGAACCACTTTGTAACGATTCTTCGAAGTTCAATCTGTATCCAACCCCCACGTTGTAATTTCTTCCCAATTTGTTTTTTCCTCATCTAAATGCTTTAAAATTAATGCTTCAACTTCAAAGATTCAATTGGGAAAATTACCAAAACAAGTGAGGGTGAATTGGGATAACTTGAGTTGACCACTTGATAGATACTAAGCATAGAACCGGGTTCGTATCGCCGATGTGGAGATGGTTTGAGGAAAACCCAAAGTGTGGCACGTTGTACGTGCGAGTTCATGATGCTTGTAGGAAAATTAAAGTATTGCGCACGATATTCGTGGCCCAGCAATCGATCTTGAGGCGCTGTGAATGGTAGCAATGACAAATTATTCTTTAATGTTCTCGGATTGCTCTATTGAGTTTTTTTAGTAAAAAAGCTAATAAGGCAATGGCACAGTGATCTCTATCTTGCTTAGGGTCTAGCAAGTGGCCTATCACACTCTACTATCATCGCATCTATGGGAAAATTTGCTCTCTTGATGGCCTAGAGTTTGATAAATTATAGACTCTTTTGAGGTGGCACTTTAAGACTGGGACGGTTAGTGTGGGAGAGGGTGAGTAAGTGAGTGAGCTGGCGCAATGCTCAATCAAATTGTTACCTGAGGTGAGCCCAGCTGGTGCCGTTAGTCACAGTGGGGCACCCCAGTTACCCCCTCCTCCCGCTGGTCACACACTCTCACTGCACTACTTTACTGCGTGAGCTGCACTTGACCTCCTGGCCCCGAGGTCACCGGTCTCTAGTCACTCAGTGTTGACCTTTCTTTCCTATCACCTTTCCACGGTCAAACCTGCTTTCAGTCACAGTTTCTTGCCCTTTGACCGTCACTCACACTCGGTTCACTGTGTCAAAGGTCAATGCACATGTAGAGAGAAGTGCCCACAGTAGCACGAGGTTGAGCGGTCAAGTCTACGGACAGTGGGAGCAAAGGACCGTGAAGACTTAGGTTTCTTTGCCACTGATCAGCATACCGAGATGTCACGATACCTTAGTAGACTTATACCGACAACTTATCACATCTGTTATTTCACATTTATATTCAGTGCTTTGGACTTTAAACTGAAATGATAAATGAGACATGATATATTTGAACTATTCTGCATTTTAATTTTTAAAAAATATAATTCTGAATTTCTACAAGAATATGTATGGGAATATTAATTCTTCTATTTTATCATCATTAAAATAATAGTTGTTTGTGACTTTCACTGTCAAGTTTTTTTCGAATTTGATGTTTGCTACATGTAAACACCTAAGTATTTAAGGGTATTTGCGAGAAAAAAGCAAGATTAAATGCACAGATATGGTTAAAGACGCACTGTTTTGCAGTAAGCTAGTGTTAAGTTAAGAAGCACTTGATATGCTCGCTTTGGTTAGTAGTTTTGCTGAAACCTGACAAGCAAAGACGATGTTGCGCAAAGAGTTGGTGGCCCGTGTTGGCCTAGTGCCCTGGCAGGCAAAGGTGATAGAGGAGAATGAAGCCGAAGAGGCTTGCAGCACCCACTGCCACCGACACTGCCACCGATGCTATCTCTGGCAGACGCGCGTCTGGTGCACACTGGTTGTTTGTGTCCTGTCGCGCGACTGCATCTCTCAGATTTGTTTGTCCTATCACTTGCTTAGCTTGCCCAATGAGCCTGGTATCAGTTGCGCAACTCGTCTAGTAACTTACGAGCTTGAGCGAAGACAATCGATTTTTCTGCATTAACGTAGAATTCTTCATCTTCATCTTCGTCATTCTTAATGGGTCCAAATTGGTCGAAACGCATGTTTTGATACTTGGAATATGTTTGCTCAAACTGATCGAAAGAACCAGGATCGTCACTCATCATTTGAGATTGTGAATGGGTCAACAAATGGCTGATCAGCGGGATGGGAGGGAGAAATTTGGCGCTCACGTTGGGTGGTTTCTCGAAGCCTAGCTTATGCAAGATGTTAAACTTTATGCTCTCAAGTTGCATTTGACGCGCATGATCCTTGCGCGTACAACCCGAGCAGTTAAGACTTAATCTCGATTTTGACTCCCAGTTTAGATGTTTCACAATTTTCTCTGCACGTGTTATCTCAGTCTTATCGGATTGTTGGTAAACGCGTCCATCATCAGATGGCATCATCATCATTTCGAGCTCTTTAGGAGTAAGAGGTCGGTTGGATGAATTGGATGTCTCCGATTGAATGTCTCGACGCCTTCGAATTGGCTCTGTTTGGCTGTGAGTGGTCGGCTGCTTGCGTCGACCTTTGACTGGTACTGCTGTCGGCAGTGGTGAGATCATTGAAGTGTTTGTGTTGACTAACTCTGGCCGAGTAGCGTACCAGGCCTCGGTCAGTCGATGAATGGCCGTCTCTAGACTATCTACAAGCAAAAGCTCTTCGATTGAAGCATTGAAGAGGCCTGGAGAAGTGGACTGGTGGGCAACCAGATGTGTGACTTCACTTTGTGTCATGGTGACATTGGCCACCAGAATTACGAAGAGGTATACTAGTGTCATTGGACACCGTAGCCATCTCACCGTACCCATTCTCCGCAAATACCTTCTTGTGTTGTACTCCAACTGCAAGCTACTTTCGTCAACGTGCCAAAGATTGCAGACCAAGGTAGAGATAAGCCATGACTTTCTATCACTACATTTTGGGTAACCATTGTTTAATAAGGTAACTTGCATGATGAAACAATTTAAACAGATTATTTATAACTAGATTAAGCATATATTTGAGCTATCAGAGTATTTGAAACAGATCATAGAAGAAAGTGAGATTCTTGTGTCTAAGAAAGCAGTGAGTTAGAAATCAATGGATTTTACATAAAATTAAACTTACACAATGTTGCAATGCAAATATATATGATTCATGTGGTTTCCAATTGTGAACTGTAGAATCGAAAATAGCTCGTTAGAAGATACAATCACAGTAAAATCACAGATGATCAGGAGGTTGAGCTAAAATGCCACTCGAGTTGACTTTGTTCTCATCGACCGACCACATGGCTGGTCGGATGGGAAGTAAGCCTTGGCGCGGTGAGCATCTTGCGGGCGACACCATCGAGCACCTATCACAGGCACGCAGCATTCCTCGCCGACAAACCGACAAACCGTATCACCACACAACATACCATCCAGTTGATCACTGTGCGCCCTTTATCCTGACTACTGCCACTGCGAGCATCACCCAACCCAATCACACCAAACATCGATTGCTGCTAATTTCTATTTCTTTCCTACTTATCGTCGCTACGATTCACTTACAATATCATTGCTTACTTAGTGGAACCTTGTAATAAAAGTTTGCTTCTTCAATGGTCTTTCTCGATTGCTATACAAGCATTTATTAACTAGCAAACTTACTGGCACTATTTACTGTCAATACTTTAGACAAATTTTAGATTAATCGCTTAATAGATGAAAATGAAACTAAATGTAATTGTCCTTGTAGAAGCCATCAAATGAATCAAAGAGTAACGAAACATCATTCTCGTTCCAGTTTGTCTTTGATAAGTTACTAGTTTATACTAGTTACCAGTGGGCTTACTCGGCAGTGCAATGTCAATCTTTAGCGTTATTTAATCTTGACTGAAAACAAAAGATTGTTTTTCCTGGTAGCATGCAGAGTAAAGAAATGTTTGAGTAGAAACATTGTGACAAAATGAAGAGTGTATTAGATAAGCTAGGGCTCGATAGGATGTGCCCTCACAGCTTGAAGTTGAATAGCCCTGATGTGCGCTCGTACTACTTGCACCACCAGACCTGAAGTATCGCTTCTCAAATGTGATAGTTAGATAGTGAGAGGAGAGCTGTGAAATTATCTATCATCGAGCTCGTTTTTTAACTTCTCTCATGCATTAAAAAAATAAATCTATAAATTTAAAAAGTGAATTTAAGAAGTAAACAATGCTCTTGTGTAGAGTAGAGTGTTAAGTGATGTTTGTATAGTATTGCGACCGGGCACTATTTGCCTTTCTCTTTGGCAGAGGCAAAGGAGAAAGTAGTGTTGCGCAATGCAGTGAAGCCATTCAGGCAGTGAGCTAGGCTGTACATGCCGTATGTGTCACTCGCCTGGCAAAAGACTCGCCGTCTAGTCGTGGATAACACGACTCAATCGCGTCAATTGCCACTTGCAACTCTGTTTCTTTGCTGATTGTCTCGCGATGTGTCTCGCCAGATTGGCCACCCAGAGCGGTGACAGAAGGGGCAGAACGCACATCATAGGAAGAGTGATTGAAAGAGTAAAGCGATGAGGGCGGTAAAAAGTAGCGATGATATCGCGGAGCATTTCGCAACCCCCAGCGTAGATGGCATCGTTGGATGCGCACCATCACCCATACCCGTTACACTTTCCCGTTAAAAGATCTACTCTACCTCTCTACAAATCACATTTATGACTATGAGTACCATCTAGGTGTGTCAAATTGATTGATGGCTAACATAATCAAAGAGTTATAGTATATTTTATAAATAAACTGGGAATTCAGTCAAAAATAACAAGTTTGGCTATAATAATGTCATTGATGCTAAGTACACACTCAACAAATAGTTTGCGGTTAATGTAGACATTAAAATAATAAAAAACTTACATCAATTGTAATAAGCTTTGTTTTTCTACATAAGCAAAACTTTTTTGTTTTATCAGATTAAATGTCAAATCAACAAAAAAAGCACTAGTTGAGATCACAAGATGTTGATCGTAAATCAGTCCGCAAGTCAGTCCAAGTATTTGTATGCCGCATCCGAGATGACGGGAAAACTGTGGCAGAGGTGAGAGTTTCAACAAGTGGTTGGATTAAGATGGTTAGCAGAGGGGCGGGGCTGGGAGAGCCCCGAATTGAAAGACCCCGATGACGGTGGTGAACTTCACTGAAACAAACGTTGACGCGCGTTGAAGCTTCCTCTGCTACAATAGGTTATAACCGAGACCGAGATCTGATCTCGCTTCCACGAGCCGACTGGGACTTTTATACCTCGCTCTCGCAGCTCGACAGTCGGTGCCGAGCGGCTGACTGCTGCAGTGGCCAGCAAAGTGAGTGCGCACTGGCGAGGCAGTGCCCTCACTTTGGCGTAGTGCCCGAGCTAGCGCGCGGCCTACCTCGACGGCACCTACCTCGACGGCACCTACCTCGACGGCACCTACCTCGACGGCACCTACCTCAACGGCACCGGCGACTACCACGGTAGTACCACCTCGAAATGGCCATTCTCATTAACCTTTGTTGAAAGAGGCTGCACCACAGTACTACCTCTCGTGGCTGTTCACATGATCAAAACTATGATATGACTCCATAGTCTATGAAATAAGACCACCCTAATAAATGCAGTTTTGATGTTTGGAGGCTCATGTGATCTTGCCTTTGGGTAAGAGAATTGCGTTATGAGTTAGGCCCGAGCTTCACAAATACATAAAAGCTAGTCTATGGCATGCAACGCTCATTTGCAATTTTTAAATAGACGAATTGGATAGTGCCACTAGTTTACTAGTAATTCTAGAAACGGAATAACAATCGTAATTTATTAAGACCTAGAACTTTAGTGGAATGGAATTCAAGTTTGAACATTCCTTCTTTGTACTTTTCAACGAATAGTCATTATTAGAATAAACAATTTTAGTTAGAAAAATTTAATTCTATATCAGTTGTAGGAGTAGCACCAACTTTCTCCCAAGCTTTGTCGGTTGGTTTTGGATTGCCATAGCTCTTCTCGCTTGGTATAAAGTTTGTGCTTCTTGAAAACTTTGATAAAACACCTTGTAAACTTATCTTTCTAATTTAGAATTTTGGGAAACAAGTTGGGCCAGTTTATTGTTGTCATAAGCCATAATGGGTGCTAATTCGAAGATTGCTTTATGCAGTTATGCGTTATAAGTTGAGACTTTTCCCGTATTCATCTGTCTTCTTTAAGAATAACTTTGGAAATTATAATTGAAATTAATTAATACAGACTGGTTTAATTAAAGTAGAATATTGTTGAGGTTAACTGTTCCTTAGGTTCTAACAAAAGTTTACCCTTAGAGGGATAGATGAATACGGGAAAAGTCTTGTTGGCACGTGTGTCTTTTCTTTCTTTCTGCATGCATACTTTCAGTAGTCGATATCAATATTTTATTGCTCACTCCATGCCATGGAATCATGAATATATCAGGGATAATTTCCGGGGTACATCGAAAGGATTACGTGGCCTTAAGACTACGTGAATCTCCTTGGCATGCTCAAGATGTATGTCGCATCCCCAACTTGGATGCCACGAAACTCAACTACTACAGAAATGACTCTCCGAGCACCAAAAACTACTGAAATAGAACCGAGTGAGACGCGATGCCCTGGAGCGCATCTCTACTCCCCTATAGACACTTGGTGCACTCACAGTAAGTCTCCACTTGCCACATCCATCATGCTATTCTATTATTATACTTCTAAGGTCTACACACTTCATATTTAAATTAAATGAACATTTGCGTTTATTCTTCAAGTTATAATTAACTAAATTTTTTAAAATCAACAATTTCTGTGAACGTTATATTATTTTTTACAATTTATACTTAATGTATGACTCTAAACTTAACCAGTATTTTTGTTCGAGAACTTTCTCATACACTGATTTGTGTTACTGGTCTTG
>WURS02011862.1:0-28310 GCA_011762765.2 Rhinocypha anisoptera | reverse complement strand
CTTTTTGTAAAGTTTCAGCTTTTTTGGTGCCCGGGAAGTATACTAGAATTTTTGTGAGGACAGACAGACAGACGGACGGACGGACGGATGGACGGACGGACAGAAACATGAGATTAATAGCAGGGCTTTTACAGCAAAGCTGCCTCTCGCCCTGCTAAAAATTGTATAATGAATTCTATAAATCTGACTACTATAACTCAAAATTAAGTTTATTTATCAATTACAAGCTTAACTATTTTAAATTTCTAAGCTTAGAAAGCTTCTTATAAGAGCTCAAACTTAAGTGTTGTTGTAAAGGATAGAAGGCATTAATCGAATTTCATTAATGACGCGTAAAAGTGAAGGCATACAAGAAAAATCAACTATGAAGAAAATTCCTAGAAAAATGCCGAAGAAACTTCGCGGAACTAGCAGATGTAAATACATACAGTTGGTGACTTTTCCTGCGATGTCTAACTTGTAACAAAAATTGTTTGCATTTTGCATAGTGCATAGCATTCCAAAAATATTTTATTTTTAATAATTTCAAAATAAAACACGAAAACAAGGAAAACATAAGAAAGTGCAGAATGTGAACATATACATATGAGTTTATTATATATAACAACAATGTTGTAAAAGTTATGTTAGAAAAATAGAAAAAATCGCCCAATGTAAAGCAAATATTACCTAAATATGTATTTATTGAAAGAATGAAATGGAGGAGCGGCGCCAGGGGAGATCACCACTCGTCCCATATGCATGTCTGCATTCATATCTTCGGTATGGATTGATCGCCGTTTAGCTTCTAAGTTAAGTTGATTTCGTTCGCTCAACAGTTCACTTTCCAGTAGTTCTTTGTCAGAATCATCTTCATCTTCGTCATTTTCGATTAGTTTATAGTCGCTTGTATCATTAATTAGTAGAAAACTGTCATATTTGGTAAGTGTTTCTTCGTTTAACTCTGTAGAATTTATAGAATCGTCAATCCAATCAGAGTAATAAGTAGAAAATATGTTGCTTTTGGAAATCCAACTTTGTTGGCTTGGCTGTAAAAGCAAATTTTTGTTAAATCAATTTTTTAAAGATAATATAATCATACTTTACGGTACTTTCTACGAAAAACATTTTCATCTTTAGAAACTAAAATAACATTTTTGAACGCATCCAAACTAAATTTGCATTCATAAGATTTGTTGGGTTCGTTCTTAGACTCATCCGCTTCTTCTTCGCCATTCAAAATGGTTTCATCGACATCTATTTGGGTAGGATCAATTGGCAATATATTATTCTTATTTACATGTCTGTGTTTGCCCATTGCTCGCCATATAAAAACTGGGTTGGTGTCAAATCTCTCAAGAATTTCATTGTTGTCATCAGTAACAGAAACAGAATCATATTCCGATATAGAATCTCTCCACTTGCTCTGATCTACTTCCGGCACATGCTTCACGGATGATCTAGCAATGGGAATAAATAGCATTATACAAACAAATCGTTTTGATATTAGTATTATTACATTAATACATCGTGTATTAGTTGTTTGGGTATACCAACCTTAGAGTTCGGGAAGACTGAATCGACTCTTCATCGGCTTCATTAGCCGAAGAATCTTCATCTTCATCATTTGGAGATTCAAGTAAATCAATCGACACTTTACCTTCATTTTTATAAACAATTATCTTAAACCAGTTCTCTTCTGACATAACATTTTCGGCATTTTTCTGGTAAATAGTTTCCTCCTCTATTCGTTCGTCTGATGTGCTGCACAATCCACCAGCAGCATTGTTCTTGTCAGCTTCAATGTATAACTCGATGCATTGTTGACTCATCTCGTCAACAACAATATGTTGAAGCTATTTCGTGATAAATATAAATATTGTTATTTAACAAATAAACAATATAATCTGACAATAAGGTCTTACCTGTCGAACAAGATTTTGTACAATTTTGTCCAAAGTAAAAGCATTGTAAGCATTAATACCGAACATTTCTCTTAAGTTATCTTCATACTGATTAGTTTCGAGATTTCCGTCTAAAACTTGTTTAACCATTTCAATCAAAACTGGAAAATATCTCTCAGCTTTGAGATCGAATGTAAACTCTATAAAAATGAAATTATATATATATATATATTATACAATACAAATCACAACGTGAAAAAAACTTACGGTTATTTTTAAGCCCAAGCAGATATGAAGGTGTAGTTTTCTCTTTTGGTGCTTTAGATTGATTAGAAGCGATCTTCTTTGCGTGTGCATACATCTTGCTTAAGCGATCACAAAGAATAAAGTGAAGACGGAAAAACAAGTACCAATGACCATTTCCAAAAAATAAAGAATACTCTTCTTCTAGATTGTCGTTGTCAGTTTCACTTTTCTCCTTCATCTCCGCTGTTTCCATCGTTAAAATGGGTTTTGCAACTTTGGTTTCTAGTAATACTTTAAAACAACACATTAGGTTTCAAATGCTACCAGTTGAAATATTTACCTGAACTGGCTTTGTTGTTGCTACCATTGTGTCTGCTGTCAGAGGATTCTTCATCTTCAAGTTCATCGTCAGAGACAACACCACGCGGTATTGAAAACATGTCAGGTATAAAATTGCGAATAAGCTGTTTGATTTTTTGTTTATCTTCCTTATGAACTGAGGCTTGTCTTTTAACATGATGTATGATGAGATTACAAGCATATTCGAACATAAACTTGTCAGGATAAATGAACACCATGTGAGGCAATTCTTGAGTCTCACAATAGTTTTGCTCTTGCTTCTCGGTTCGTTCTTGAGCAATGGTTTGTATTTCATTAATCAACGATTTTGATCTTAGATATTTGATGTCGTTCTGCTTGAAACTGACCCCTTGATGATCGAGTGACTTTAAGTAGTACTTCTCGTTTTGATCCCGCCAATTTTTGTTTAGAACTTTCATTTGCTCTCTCCATTCATCGTCTTTTTCAAGAAGCCTTCGTATCACAATTGGAACTACATACTCTGGATTGTTTTTAAGTGCTGCAATAAATATAAATTAATAAAAATGTAAAGATTGTTGGACAAATCTAGCAAAACATACCTTCTATCACACTTTTAGCTTTATCTCCATAAATGCGGTCGATTGATTTGAGATGAATGATAGAGGAGGAACCACCCAAATTATCATCAAGTCTGAAATGAGCCCTCTCTCCTGGTGTCAACTTGTTCATTATACGATGAACAGTCTCTAGAGTTCTAAGAGTTGAGAGATTGGTTTCAAGAATAAGGTCGAGTTCATAACGCTCATCTTCGCAGCGATGCATATACTCTTCAAAAGGCGTCTTTCGAGAAGATACCGATGACGAGTCCTCCGACCAGGAGGGAAACGAAACAAAAGTGTCATTCAAGACTTCGCGACACAATGGCGTCCATCCAGAACAGTCATTCTTGGAGTTAGGATTGGGCAAAGCACGATAGGAAATGCCATATCGTTTGCATGAATTGTAGTCCACATCAACATATTCACTGTCACGTCGTTCTCGCAGTGAAGCTATACGATTGGGCAATCCTTCCAGTTGAGAAGGATTGCTTGAAAAAGTGTTCGAAAAGTGTGAACTGCTAGGCACTTGCAAGTAATTATAGGTATTCGTGTATGAACTGTGGCTAGATACCGAATTTATCGCTCCTTCTTTGTAGTCAATCATTTCTTTAAATCGTTTAAAGATTTCGGGAAAATGCGTAAGGATAGGTTGAACAACCATCACCAATTCGTTTCGATTTATAATTTCGTTATTGTATAAATAGAGAGATCGCAAAAATGAGTTATAGGTTTCAGTAGAAGATGCAACTCGGATCTAAAGATAATATCAACATGTGTGATTAATTAAAGTATATACCGTTGACATATATAAAAACTTACCTTATCAAAAATGGCGTATTCAGCAAGATCTCCACTTTTCGTAAAAGATCCTTCTGCTGCAGATGAATCACGCGTAGATACCTTTGCACGCTATAAAATATATGCATGATTAGATTTACCGTACCATAAAAGACAAACTTAATGTACCTTAGGTTGAGCAGGCTGGTCTACTTGAGTACTTGACAGATTTGCAATTGAGCGTTTTTGAGGACGATGAAAATTGCTCGAGAACGAACCTGATGCATTACTGCTAGCACTGGCAGTTCGATTGGCTATAGACGAGTTTGAATTGGCTACACACTGAGGCTTCTTGATAATCGAGCCAAGATCATTGGGAGCGATTGAATTCGGTACCGGAGTGCCAACACCCTCTACATTTGTATTATGAGCAAAATTAAGAACTTGATTTGCACTAGTCTGTAAGTTGTAATTTGGAGTTGAATTCGTATTTGTGCTAATTACACCAGAAACGCTACTAAGTGAAGAACCAGAAAGGTTCGAGTTTGGATGAGAGCTTGAATTATGGGCGTCCGGTAAAAATTGACTAAATTCTTGCAACAAATCATGTTGATGCTCAAATAATTTAGAAACTTTGCTAAACACTTCACTTTCGGTCAACAATTTTTGCCCTGTATTCTCTTGTTCTTTTTGATAACTTTGCAAAATGTCCAAAAACTGCTTGTATATCTCAGGTTGTTCAACAAAACGATTCTTAATTTTGTTCACGTAGTTGATAGCATGGTTAAATTCAACAGGCCCTGAAGGCGGTGGTGGGATAGAACTTGTGCTAGAACCACGTCCACTTGATTCAAGATTTGAATTTGAACGATGATTATAATTAGACTCGGGTATTCTAGACGTTGATTGGCCAATCGTTTGAGTATTTGGGCTAATTGCGTGAATTGTGCTATTCGAGTCCCGTGAGACTTGAATAGAGTTGGTAAACGAGGTCTGAACAGGTTGGTGATTGGTTTGTGGTAAACTTGAAGTTCCATTCGCAGTGGGTAGATTGTTTCGAGACATACTCATTGTTGGCACGATAGCTGCTGGTGCAGAAACAATGGTTGAAGTTACCACCGAAGAAGGTTGATGTGTCATTCCCATCACCATCACACCAGCCGAATTTGGCATAGATACGTTGACTTGATCATTAGCTTGAACTTCAATTTTGTATCCAGGCGGTAAAAATGTATTAAAACCAACAATTAGATCAGCGTGTCCTTTAAACAAAGTTGACACCCTTTGAATCACACCGGGCGTGTCAATTGATTGAGATTTAAATTCTTTCATTATATCCAAAAAGTCATTGTACACTTGAGGTTGATCATTAAACTGAAATTTAACTTGATCCAAATACGATAAAGCATCTTCAACCTTTAACCTTTGAAATTGAGGTCCTGTCATAGTATGTTGTTGATGAGGAACAGAAGAGGTAGTTACATTGATGGTTAAGTTAGACTGGTGAGATGTATTACTGTGACCAAGAGTGGAAACAGTAGAGTTCAAAATGGGAGTTTGATTCGTAGTAGGAATCAGAACGGAGCCTGTAGTCTGAGCAGGTGGAATTTGCTGGTGAACAGTCACAGTTGGCCCAGCCACTGAAACAGTTGCATTGATCACTGAATTATGCTGGATGGGAGTCGGGTGATGATTGGGCGTTGAGTGAGTGCTCGCGGTTTGACTTTTCGATTGATCTTGTTGAATAAAAATCGTTGGCTGGCTGCTTGAACCTATTACATTTGCTTGAAACCTCTGGCCGGAAATGGGTATAGAAGTCGTTGGTTGAGCTTTTAGCACCGAAACTGTGCCAGGAACTCCAAGAGGAATATTGGCAACTTGAGATGTGCCATTTCCACCGGGTAAAAGAGTTGTCGTGCAAACTACAGAAGAAGTTCCACTGGGAGCACTTAGGCCTATGGTGGCTTGTGGGTGAATAATCGAGGCGTTGGCGGTAACTGTAGCCGAAACTGAACCAACAGCATTAACCAAGTTGTTGGGAAGAGTTTGAAGTGATTGCGCTGGTGCATGAATTGCAAATGTAGCGATTTGCTCGTGGTTTTGGTGAGATTGAGAAATAGAATTACTTGTGCTGTTTGTTGGGTTGCTCAGCCTATCGGTAATGATTGGAATGATCCCGCTAGATTGTAATAAAGTTGAAGGAGTTTGAGAAGAGGTTTTCATGATAGTCGGCGTGTTCGCCACGCTAGGCGTCACATTAGTAGAATTCATCATTATCCTTGTTCAAATCTAAAATAAATTATAGTTATTATTAATGCAATTCACTCCAAGTTATACAAACTTGGTTTTAAAATCGTCTTTCTAATTAAGTAAATTGTTTCAATGTCTCATTATTAGTAATACTCACCGTAAATCTCAAAGTTTTATATTACTAAATTCTTTAATATGAGCATATCGACTAAACTGAGAACTAAAAGTAGATTATGATTTCTTGGACAGTATCAATGAACAAAACAAAGACTATTAACTCAAATGGTCGCTTTAACGATGAATGAAAGCAAAAGAACAGCAAGTGAGAAAGATGGGGGCCAAATGAAGAAAGTCACATTCATAGTTGAGTTTGCAAAAGCTTGGAGTCGGCAAGTTATGGTTTGTAATGTAAAAAAGTCTGTTTGGTGTTGCTGTTGCCGCTGTCTCCTGTTGTGCTGCAGCAGCCGTGTGAGTGGCAAACTAGCTAGCGATCATTTCAAATGGAGACAACGCCACCACCATGGTGGACCAATGGACGTGCACCGACAGCAATGGCAGCGCTTGTGCAGTTCTCTAGTTGTGCTCCCACTCTCCGAGCTGCTGTGCAACCCGAGTGCTACGCATGCGCCAAGCAAGCCTGACACGCTCCCGCCACTCACTTGGCGCGCTCGTGCCACACACTGCCTGCAGCAGCACTATACTATACATTCTCGTATACAGTCCTCCACCGTCTCCATCCCAGCACAAACTGGCTCATCTCTCCGTACGATGGCGCTTCTCACCACTCATCAATCCAGATCTATTGTTTTCCTTCATAGACTGTGGCGCCGCTTAGCGGCAAGACAGCCCTCTACCTTCTTAACACTATTTTTTTTGCAACCAATATGCCTAACCCTAGAAATCTGGCATGGCACTCATGACAGGCGTTGTAAAGAGTTCACACATGACATCGAGCATGAAAATATTGTATTTTTGGCTGGTAAGAAAGGCTTGGAAAAAATCCCGGCAAAATTGTAGAAATGTTCGTTGAAACACTGGATTGTTTATTTTTTTCTTTTGTGCTAACACATGGCAATGCATGTTTTGTTCACTGTTCGTCCAATATGACGAGTGCCTCATTATCCTTTTTACGCGTAGTGTTATTTGCATTGCTTCAGTCTTTTGGCTCCGGTTTTAACCTGATCAAATGAAGTATAAATCTCGGCAGGTCTTATTAACAAATCTTTAACTCACTACAAATTATTGAAGCAAGTAAACCAATTCACGTATGTAGCTGAGAAGCATATCACTGTTTCTTTTGACTGTTACTCTAGATATAGCGAATATGTCAAAAACGATTCATAGCGATATCAATTTAACACAAGAGTAAAAGCGGAACTCAAATGTAGATCGGTTCGGTTGAATCCCAAAGAAAAGTAGATTTGTTATCTATCTAGTTTCACTAGTAAACTTTGAAGATAGAACGCAATGCAAGTGTAGTGAGTGCACTCACTTGCATTACCATGGTATAAGATGTAGAGAATAGACAAGCAAGCAGTAATTGCGGCTTGACCCATCGACTTTGCCCGCCAAACAGGTTTGCCCACAATGGCAAAGGAAATCACTTCAATCCATAGTGGCCTATAGGTTATAACCAGACATGCACTACACACTCGGTAGGTTCAACAAAACCATCTTAATCTCAGCATTGTCATATTCTTTATTTTAATATTACTATTATTATACCAGTAAAGCCATTCAAGTGTAGAGGAAAAGAGAATTATGTGGTCAGTTCCAAGATGGCGTTTACAATGTCGTTCTTATTATTACGAAGAGCACGAACCGCTTTTGCACGAGTGACACTAGTTTGGGAGATAACTAGGTCGATATCCTTAGCTTCAATACCAGTCTCGTCAATCTCGCCTTCTTCCTCCTCTTCTTCGGGCACAGCAGTAGTAGCCAGATTCTCCATATTACTCACACTAGTGCCAACACCTTCAACTCCTGCAGCGCCTATTCCGTCAGGAGTCTTGAACTTTTCGGCAGCGGCCAATTGAGCCTTTTGGCTCAAATCTTCAATTTTAGCCTCACCAAAAATGATGTAGGTATCACTGGCAGCCGACTTGTAAACATCTGGTTTGTTAATAACAAACAGAATGTTCTTCGACTTACGAATCGCAACTCGATTAATACCCGGAACCTGATATTTCATATTGTACACATGTCATATAATTGAATGCGATACACTTTACAAATAACTTACCAACTTAAGACCAAGCTTAGACATGGCCTTACGAGCCTTTTTCTCGCTTCGAGATTGTTTGCCTTTAGAAGCAGCCTCATCAAGCAATGCGTTTGCCGCAGCGGCGAGGTTTCCTTTGTTGCCATCAAAGTCCTCAGGAGTGTCCGAATCATCTGAATCATCCGATCCAGATCCTAATAATTCAAAGCCACCATATAGTAAAATTCTAGTGACAAACAAATCAAGTTTTACCTTGGTCTTCTATCTTGACCTCTTCTTCAAGTTTTTGCTCAACAATGTTTTGTGTCATGTTTGATGAGATTCTCGGGCTTGTTGTTGCAAGGAGTTAGGACTGATTGCAGCAGTGGGGAAGACAGGCAAGCGTGATGCGAACAACTCACGCTGCCGGATGGTGTGATCAGCTAAATGGTCGGCGAGGGCCTGTCTTGGCCACGCCCTTACCTCCCTTGATTAACTTACTTACAACACACTTAATGCCACGAGGGGGCGGGGTTTATCACTTGACTTAACACTCCTCATCAGAGCCATCTACCGCATACATTTGGCACCCAACAACAAATCACACGGATATGAAAATAGATTTAATTGTAATTTTTAAAAGTATTATTTAAAAAAACTTTTATGAGTTTATATTACTTTTAGTAATACTACCCTTTATAGCTACAAATGTGCAAATCAAGTAACATTAAATATTTCAACTTTACTGTATAACTAGTATAATAAAACAATTGTTTTATTACCCACGTAAAGCCTAGTAAAAAGTATATTTTAAATAAAATTCTAATCATTAGATTTATCATTTTGTAAAATTTGTATAGTGTGTGAACTAGATATTTGAACTTTAACTAGAACTTTGATATCAAAATTACCTTTCTAGACTAAGGCATTAGTTTAGAAATTTATCATTTTCGACCAAAATTCTTGGTAAAAAATAAAATTCTAAACAAATTATTTATTTAAGTTTGTAATGATTTAAACAAACATCTGCGGTTATTGTTGGTCAGTTTGAAAAGATTGTCAACTTATATCATAATAATTTAAAAACAATCGGTTCACAAAAAAAGTCATTTCTTCATTCATGCTTATAAAACAAAATAAAAACTATATAACAAAGTAACAAAAAATAGTAAAGTGGAATGTATTATGAATGCACAAAAGTAAGCCAGAAAATTAATAAAGTAAATCGGTGGTAGATGGTGAATGAAAGAAAACATGCTTTCCAACCAGTCTTAAGTCAGACTGAGAAAAAGATCACATTGAAATGAATTCTAGATGATTGTTGAGTGCTTAGTCTTCCATTTCCTCCATTCGGCAATGGATGGTAGTGTCCACCACTTCTAAGCTGCCATAATCCAACTCTTTGATCAAACATAGCACGGCTGAAAGAATGTTGGCGTTCTGTAAAATAGTGCAAATGTAAATGAGTAATTATTATAGATTAATCTTATTGTTATTTAACAACTAACGCCACTTCACTAACCCGATTCTTTCCTCCTTTAGGCAGCATTCGTTGCTGACTGCAGGCACTGTTTGCAATAGGCCTAGACGAACTATTCGACTGAAGATACTGTTGAGATGGGCTGCACATGGTATTGCCGTTTACATGAGACTGTCCGTTGGATTGCACTTCGTAACACTCTAGTGGCTCGTATTGCGGACCAGACAAGGTAGGCGAAGACGATCGATAGTTGCCTATAAGTTACAATTAGTACTTTTTTCGTTCTATTTCATTTTCATGCAATTCTTCCCTTCTTCATATATGATATATATGAAGTATACTTCAAGGTATCAAACCGAACTGTCCAATTCTACACTAGACACAGCTTATTTACTGATGAATTAATTATTAATGAAAAGATCAACAAAAGTGACAATATAGGCTGTTTCTGTAAGTTGTCTACTTAAACACCTACAAAAATGTTCATAAAACATCTCGTCTAACTGGACATTTTTTTAAACGATTTGTCAACTTTACTCCTGTTCTTTCTCATGACTATTTTTTGTTATTTTCATTGTTCTATAGTGAAAATATCCTTGTGGATAAAGCTCTTTAAAATAAATTGATTTGATTTAAAATGTACCATTTGAGTAGATGTTGTAATCCGATAAGGAGTTTGACTTGGTCATGTTAGTTGGCCTCTTGGTGGAATGCAATGTGCTGCCGTTGTCGCGTGCCACTCCATTGGTGAAAGCAGGCAAATGAGAACCCGAAAAACGGTTTGCCGTAGAGTTAATCGTCATGCCTGCCACACTACCCGAAGATACAGTTCCAAGGTTACTATTCATTTCATATTGAGGTGCTTGGTTTATTTGTTCTAAGGGTTGAGCCACCGAAAATCCATTGTTGAGTGAGTGGTGTGAGTCGAGATGCACGGGACTAGCTTCACCAGTCGGCGAGATACTAGTGCCATATTCATTGTTAAGTTCTGCAATCTCTTCGTCAGCGACCTCTGTTTCTGTTCCTGGCCACACTAAATCACAACCTAGCTTTTCCGCTTGGTAGATTTCTTCTGGAGTCACTCTGTAAGAAATCAGTCAATAAACTGCTTAAATTCGCTTCTATACCACATGCCTAACGTTATCCAAAAACTCCAGATTAGGGAGAGTTTTTAAAACGGTGAGTCGATAATTCTCCACGTTGGTGCATGGGTTATCTTCTAAAGAAAGTTTTTTCAAAAATTGTAACTGAGACAAATAAAGAATTTCGTTGATATCCTTAATCTCATTTTTCCGAAGATATAATTCTTGCAACCCCATGCATGAAGAAAAGTATTGCAAAGTTTCGATACTGTTAATAGAGAGTGAAATCACTTCGAGGTTGGGCATTCTGTTTACAATAGAAACGTCTTTCAGCGTGCATCCCCTGTAAGAAAAATTTCAGTTTTGTTTCAGTCATATTCCTGTTCAATCAAGTAAGACTAATAAGTGATCCATGATATAATTATCCTATGAAGCCATATTCAAAGTCAATCAATCGCCAATTAAGTACGTATAAATAAGCCTTAATCCGATAACTAATTTTGGCTAGTAAGAGAGAGGAAGGGAGGAAAAAAGAGTTATACCAGACTCGTTTGTGTGCGGGTCAGTCAGTCAGGTGTGTAAAAGTCAAGTTGTGACTGTTAGCCTCAATCGATGTAGACAAACAAGAATGAGGTCGCTGACCCCTAAGGTCAGCATGTTCCTAAAGAACTGTGATAGCTAAACTCAAGAAGAGTCGTAATCCTGTCAAACGGAAATTAATAATGCTTTATCTATTTCAATTATTATTTTTGGGTTTATATAGACCGGGCAATCTTTCAATATACCTAGGTTTACATAGGTTTATGAAAATATCAAAAGTATTAACACTTATTTAGACTAAATTATCTAAATTCGATTAGTAGTACTTACCAACAGTTGAGTTTTTTTACAGAGTTGAGATCGTGTGATCGTGTTCTCACCAACACCACATTCTCAGTCAAAGTAGAAGACATTGTAGTTAATAATCTAAGCAAACAGTGTTTTTATTAGCTCTCGTTTAAATATACATTCGTTAAAAACAGATTTGAAAAACATAAATTTACAAAAAACAAAAAAAATATATATATTACTATAATAATAATAACATTAGAGAGATAAGTGGTAAGAGCATTGATTTAAAATTGAAAATAATATAAGTTAATAATATGATTAATAACTTACAGATTGGTGCGCTTTGATCTTGCAAAAATGATGACTCGAGAAGTGGATGTGCGTAGATTAGTTCGAATGGGAGATGACTCATGTGCTAGGTCCCATGGTAGCAGGATGTGTGTGTGTGTGCTAGTGAAGAATCGTAGTGAAATGGTGCAAGTGAGCTGAGTTAGGTGGCACCGAGCAGTGCTGGCGCGAGCATAGAGTGGGCAAAACACGAAGGTGCGCCATATAGTGATCTAGCGGCGTATAGACATATCACCGACTCTCTTGGCTGAAGTGGGACGCCCGACCAGTGGCTCAGTGTGGCTAGTGCACCCGTGGCCAACTCGGCGGAACCTGCTCGGCTGGAGAGCACTGCACGCGCCACGGTGTCGCAAGCACAGTGACCCACCGAATTGCACTATTAATTGTTGTTGTTCGACTTGTTAGTGAACTCGTCCACGTGAATCCCTCGCGCTTGATATTGGCTTAGCTCTTTGCGTAGTTTCTTTTTGAGTCGTTGCCTCGGAGTGTCATTCAGTTCTTTGAGATCGACCAAAGCGGTGTGCTTGTTCCTTTTCCTCCGAGTGCACAATTGCAGATCCTTGCCAGTTTGCTCACTCAAAGCTTTCAGATACTTGGGATCTTTCCACTGGTTGGCTTCTTTTTCGAATTTTATCTTTAACTCTTTTTCTCGTTGTACTGGGTCTAGTGGAAGTCCTTGTGAATCTCGGGGAATAATTTTGCCATGGAATGGGCACTTGACACGGTCTCTTCGGGGACAAAGACGACCAGAAGGCAAGGGTGCATTACATTGACCTTCCACTACAGATGATGCTTCTCCGCTGTTCGGCTTGGCACTCTGTGGCACAATTGCCTTGAATCCTTCAATCTTGCTTATCAACAGATGATCTAGGTTTACAATGATCAAACAATATTGCAAATGTATCACACTCACAGGATTCTTACCTTCCGTCTCTACAACATCTTCAAAATCATCTTCATTATCGCTACTGTTACATTCAGAATTTGAAATGGTTTTGATTTCTTCGGTCTCTTTTGGAAAATTTATAATTTTGATTTCTTTCTCTTTCCACAAAATAGAAGTTATTTTTAGTTTTAAATTTTGAATAGTCGCATCAAAATCTTCATTAATTTTCTTATCATGCAACAGAGAATTTGAATTCTTCATATTATTTAGACGCTTTTCATATTTAGCCAATTCTTGACATAATTCATGTAAATTATTAATCAGATCGCAGTTGGAATCATCATAAGTTATTTCAACTTTAGAATTTAATATTATATTGAAGGATAAACCTTGCATCGGACGAAAAGTTAAATTATTTTTAGAAAAATTATCTTCGCTTATTTTAAACTTTGGAATCAATAATTCAAAACAAGTGTCAATTTGAATAATCAGGAGGTTAATTTCATTCTCAAGCTCTTCCAATTGTTTTACTAAAACTGCATTTTGATTCTGATTCAAACGGGTCAAGCTAAATTAAAATAAATGTTTTAGTTAAGTAAAATAAATTTAATTTAAACAAACCCTTCTGTTTGAACTATAGGCTGTGTAGGCAATGTAGAGACTTGTTGAAGTAAACGTTGTTTAACCAAAATGTCAAAACCATCATTCAAGATGTAATAACCATTACGGAATTCATGAAACCAAGACTTAAAGCATTCTAATGCTCGGTTTTTCAACTTATTAGCCCATTGAGCAGGCTGCAATATTTCTTTTTTGTTTCTACTTGAAATGTTTATGAGAGAGCCATCTTTAAGTTCGCAACTTTGAAGCTGAAAGCAGAATTTGAAAAATTTATCCAGATGTTGACAAGTATATAGCCGAAATTGATGCGAACGTTTAAAAAGATATTCAATGAGTAAAAACGCGTTGAAGCGAATTTGGGCGTGCTTTTGTTGCAATTGATGAAAAATAAGTCGGCCAAGATAATTGAACATCTCGTTGTTGTCGCGATTCATCTTGCAATACTTTTTGAACTCAGCAAAAATTACATTGTCTAATTCTTCTTGACCACTGGACGTTAGTTTTTCAATCATTAACTCAATACCAGTGTCAGACATTTTAGATCGAGATTCGAGCTAAACCACGAAACATTAAAACGTTTTTCTGACGTCTACTGCAAGCAATGTAATGTAAACACACACCCACACACACAACACACACATACGTACTCTATGAAGAGTTGATTCATTCAGATCAGGTGTTTGTGATTGCCGTTCTTGTTTCTTTGTTGAATTGTGCATCTCTTCTGGATCAACATGGCTGATTGTCTTGACATTCTTGAAGTAAGTCGCAATCCGGGACAAAAAGAAACGAAGAAAAAACGACTAGTGGAGCAAACCAGCGTGAAAAAGCCCAATTTGAAAGGTCTGAACCGCGAGGTGTATGCTTTACTGTGTGCTGATAACAAAGACCCTGCGCCACTCATCTCCTCCGACTTTGCTATTTCATCCAAACTTGGTTTTCCATCTTATGGCTATCAAAAGGTTAAGGCTAATCTAAGTTTGAGGAAAGTTATTAAGTGGAGCTGGACCCCTTTCACTAATCCGGCGAGAAAAGATGGCTTTCAATTACATCATTGGCGTAAGGAGGCTGATAAAAACAAAGAGTATCCCTTTGCAAAGATGAACGTACAAATAAATGTTCCCACCTACACCGACCTTGAATATCAAGATCATCTTCAAAGCTCAGAGTGGAACAAAAATGAAACCGATTATTTGTTTAGAATGTGCCGCAAGTATGATCTACGTTTTATTGTAATTCATGATCGTTGGGACAAGACTACATATAAAAATCGTACTGTTGAGGATTTGAAAAGTAGATACTACTCTGTTTGCACTACTCTTGAAGGTGTTCGTAACACAACTATTCTCACTTTTCCGCCTACTGCCAAACCCTGTTCTTATGATGCAGCTCATGAGGCTAAACGAAAGGAACAGTTGATCAAACTTTACAACAGAACGCAGAGTGAGGTGGAAGAGGAACGAAAGTTGATTGTTGAGATGCGCAAGATTGAACAGCGCAAGAAGGAACGGGAGAAGAAAACTCAAGACCTTCAGAAACTAATGACCGCGCACGACTCTACTTCGGAACTTCGAAAGAGCGAACAACACACTCAAGCTCGCAACTCAAACTCACGTTCAAATCGCAAGAAGACCAGTTCGCAGGTGAAGAACTCGAGAACCAGCGAAGGAGACGCTCTCAACTTTGAGTGCGCTAGTATCAAGTTTCCCGAGTCGAAATCCTCTGGTGTTTGGCTTCGTAGTTCGCGTATGAAACTCCCTTCCACTGTGGGACAGAAACGCATCAAAGCCATTGAGCAATTGCTGAGAGAATTACAGATTGAACGAAATATTCCGGCTACAGAAGAAATTAGCCAACACTACAAAGAGTTGTGCTCAGAAATAGTTCTTCTCTATGAGTTGAAGTTGGCGTTGGCTAACCTTGAATTTGAAGTGCAAGCGATGAGACATCAGGTGGAAGATAGCACACAACCAGGCGGTAAGTTACATTTCAATACTTCACTCACAAGTAAACCTTCTCAAGTGGGATTTTTTGACTTTACTATCGAATCAAAGCCCTTTGTTTGAAAGGTCTAAATGTCGAATATTAAGTGCTTTCGGTTTAAGATAAGAAAATTATTAACGTTAACAAATTCGAGTTTCTCCATTGAAACTTATTGGACAGACACTCAACCACTAGGTCAATTGATGCACCCACCTTCTTTGTGGAGAGTGTAGCTGCACTGCTCGTACTCTACTTTTGACCACTTTTCCTATTTAATCACTTTTGCATGTCAATTGACCTGTTCTAAAACTTCCAGTTTTAACACGTGCATAACAATTTCATCTCATTTTTCGGCCCCCAAATGATCTACCTGAGGTGTTATACCAATGCTAAAACTGTAAGTTATCTCGGTAGCCAAGGCCACTCTGGACAGATCAATTGGGGACAGAAAAAATGCAAAAGTGATTACTTAATAACAAAAGGCGCCAAGAGTGGGCACGAGTGGTGCACCTACACTCTCCACGGAGGAGGTGCGTGCGTCAATTGACCTAGTGGTTGAGTATCTGTTCCATAGGATTCAATAGAGAAACTCGAATCAATTATCCTTAATAACTTATCTTAAACCTAAAGCACTTAATATTTGACATTTAGACCTTTCAACCGAAAAGCTTTGATTCGATATACAAGTTAAAAAATTCTAGATTGCCTACTTGAGGTTTACTTTTGTGCTTTGAGCTTGCCTGATAATCTGACTTCTACTTTTGGTTCCTCCAACTTTGCAGTTGATTCAAAAACACCCGCCGAAGATGATACTGGGAGCAAAAAAATCTCTGAAGTTATCGATGTTTCTAATCTCACTCCTCGCAAACGAAAAGCTGCTATTGAGCAAGTTAATTTGATGCGCAAATTACGCAAGAATTAAAATTTAATAGAACTTTATTTTGTTTATTTGCTCGAATCCACTTGTATTAAAATGTTTATATAAATATAGAAATATAATAAACATGTATAACTCTAGGGATTCTATTTAAAGAAAATAGTCACAAGAACCGTTGTGACTACACCAATAGTGAATGCCGCAAAATAGGCCAACAATTTGGTAAATTCGATGCTGTCCAAAGGAGTTTTACTGATCAATCGCTTCATTAGACGTAGTTTAGACTCCGTGTAGGGTGGATATCGGGCGCTTAATTAATTAGAAATTAATTTTAATATTTCAAATATTCTATTATAGCAACCACACAAGTTGTTACCTTGCTAGGTACTCAACCACTGGATTGTAATCCTTGGCAAGCACCGATTTGGAGTGCGAGAACGTTTCGAATGAATAACGACCATGATATTTGCCTGAAACGTAATATATATAAATACAATAAATAATAAATATATAAACTATCGTTTAATAAAAAGTGAAGTCATACCTATTCCAGAGTTTCCTACACCACCAAAAGGAAGACTATCAACTGAAAGAATGAATTGAAGAGTAAATAAAAAACAAGAAATAGAAAAAGTATGAGTATAACCAACCAGTCATCTGAAGAAGGCATTCGTTGACACAGGTCGAGCCACTCGAAGTCTCATTCAAGAGACGCTTGACCACATCTTTCTTCTGGGAAAAGATATACATAGTGAGAGGCTTCTCGCCACGCTTAATGAACTCGATAGCTTCGTCCACCGAATCCACCGTGACTATGGGGAAGATGGGCCCAAAGATCTCATCTTTCATGACCGTATCGGAAGGAGAGACGTTGGAGATGACAGTAGGTCCGATGTAGCGCGAGCTGCGATCAGTGTCGCCACCAATCACAACCTTTCCACTGGTCGAGTTAATCAGATTATTTAAGCGATCAAAATTTCTTTCGTTGATAATACGACAGTAAGAGTCGGATTGCTTGGCATCGGCATTGTAGAACTCTTTCAAGATTTTGTTGGCCACATTGATGAACTTATCTTGCACATTCGGTGTGCAAAGCAAGTAGTCAGGAGCGATGCACGTTTGACCCGCATTTATGTACTTGGCCCAGAGAATTCGCTTTACTGCAACTTCAAAATTGCTCACAGACTCATCTAGGTAAACAGGACTGCATAGACATGTTTATGCAAATCCGTTAAACAGGAAACTACAAATTACAAAGAGTTTCACCTTTTACCACCCAACTCAAGCACAACAGGAGTCAAAAATTTAGATGCAGAATTGTAGACGATCTTGCCTATCGAGCTGGAACCGGTAAAAAAGACCAGATCAAATCGTTCATTAAGAATCCTTGTAGCCTCATCTGGTCCACCAGTGATCACATGGTAACATTCCTACAAATAATCACAAGTTTTGACAATTTATTCACTGAATAAAGATCAATTACCTTATCAAGATATTGAGGAAGCAACTTGGCAAATAGTTGTTCCGTGTTAGAAGCCACTTCCGATGGTTTAATGATAGCACAGTTGCCAGCGGCAATGGCGCCCACTAGTGGACAGAGCATCACTTGTACCGGATAGTTCCATGCACTGAAGATGAGAACTACTCCAAACGGATCGTATTTGATGTAACAGTCGTCGAATAAGTTGGCCAAACCCTTCTCAACGTATTTTGGTTTGACATAATCTTTAATGTGTTCCAACTGGTATTGAATGTCATTTTTGACAAATTCAATCTCAGTGATAACCGACTCCAATCGAGGCTATCATAGTTTCCCCGAAACAGTATACAATGTGGGTCAGTATAAAATTTATGAAATACCAACACAGACTCACCTTGTTCAAGTCAGCCTTGAGAACCTGGACAAATTCTTCATAGTTTTCGTCAATGCAACTTCTAAGCTTCTTCAACTGGTCAATTCGAAAGTTGACACTTTTGGTGATATTTCGAGAAAACGCATCACGGGCTTTCAACAAGGCCTGAAAGTGACAGTATCAGCAAACATGCCTACATTCAAAGTCACTATGTGATATGTATGGTTTCAAGTCTCTCCTCGACGAATACCTGGAGAAAGTTCTCAACAAAGGCGTCATTGTAAGAAACGCCAAAAGAAGTCAACGAATCTTCTTGTTCGATGTTGATCAAACAAGCTGAGTCGTTCTCAGAAGGCTCTCCAAAGATGCTTGTCATGATTAAAACAACGCACGTACTGACGTATCAATTGAATGGCGCTGTTGACGATAATCACAAAATTCCCACTGCTGGTGTGGAAACTTACACAGAGTTCGAATAGTTAATTGAAAATAGCAAGGCTGAAACTGCAAGCTAAATGACATCAAGAGATGGAAACGATGGAGATCCACATGAAAGTAGTCCACCACGTCCGGTGGCAATGTTGTGGTCAGAGTTCCGCTTAATCACCTCCTAGTATCATCATCATCGTTCGTTGTCGCCGCACGGCGGGACTCGATCTGACTAAACTTGAAACGAGATATAGTAAGCGCTCTCACTGAGAAAGAGAAGAGAAGAGAGCCTGCTCCTCAAGAGAGTAGATAGGCTTGAGCTTGATTGACACAGTGGCCTCAAAGTGCTGCTATGTTCTAATAATATAATATAATTAGCAGTCACATTTGATCAAGTCCAGTTGGGCAGGTATAGTTGGCGAGGACTAGGAGTCGTTCGACCGCTGTATCGATGTGTCCGTGCCGAGTGAAGTCCTCTCGACACTTCACTGGGCATCTTCAAGATTCCCAGCACACCGAAGCGTGCGTGCGTGAGCAAAGTGCTCGGCGCACCGGTCGCCACTGGCTCACTTCATCCTTACTGCCCGCCACAATCTACACACCAGATGCAATCATAATCGAATAGCAAGGCCAACCAGGCAACGCGCTCGTGAATGTCTAGCATCCCTTTGCCGAGATAAGCTCATCAAGGTTCAAGATTCCTTCATCAAATATTCATTTTTATAAGATTGATTTGCGTGCTATCTTGTTATTAGTTTGACATCTTTGCAAAGTTTCCAAGAATATTGCTTGCTCAATCAATCTTTTAATGGTTATGCTTAGAAAGTCAGCCACTTAGTCCAATCAGCCATTGGTGACGACCAATTCACCATTGGCACTGTAGCCCAATCCTAATTGATCAATAATTCACATCAAATTTCAACTCCACAATGACATTCATTATAATCAACTACTAATTGCATAATATAGACATTGATGGAGTAACAAAGTGTAGAAAATTATTGCTAAACCAACAAAGACAAACCAAGAATGTTAGCCAAAATAGAAGTAGTACCACTCACCGGATACAAAAGGCCGTCAGTGGAACTCAAGTCCAGGGAAATCATTGAAATACGCTCAGTAAAGCAGAATGACTACAAGTGATTACCAGTGCTGGTGTTGGTTGGTTTTGAAATGCATACATGTATGGGTTCGCAATGCTATCACCGCCTTCAAGTTAGCAATCACAAAAACAACTGTTCTAATCTTTGCCCAATCAAGTCTGTTTTGAAACTCAGTATCGTCAATATGGCGGTACATGTAACTGAGACAAGAATGTGGGCATCATGCCACAGGATATCTTAGTATATACTTAGTCAGAGTGGCTTGGGGGGCTGATGGTACTTCAATCGATTTTCCTATACCGCTTGTGCCCTCGACATTTAGTCCATACAGTGGATCTTTATCACCAATGTAGCAGTCATTCTATTACCCCTGCTCTGAGAAGCTTCCGTGAATTTCATAGGTTGTCTAATGGAAAGCATGAAGAAACAATCGATAATCAACTTGTGCAATTGTCCATCAAGTTATTGACTGCTGTCCCTGAATACAGGTAGCAGTATGTGAAACTAAATTGTAAGAACCACTTCGATAAATTAGCCAACAAGCCACTCTTGGCACCAATGCCCAAATACATGGGTACAACTGTAGTTAATGCTGCACCCGACAGATTGGCATCTGTCAAATCATGCAAATAACTCAAAAATTAGTGAAAACACTAAAAAATATTGTAACTTATCAAAAATATTCATCGTCATAATACAAATTGCCTAAAGAAACTTTGAATTCAAATGCGTCACAAATATTTGAAACAATTATCACATTAAAGACCAGAAAAAAGTAATTAAAAATTCAAATATGAATTATGCTAAATTACTCATTTAAATAAATTAGAAAAGTAACTAATGACATTGATTAACACACAGAATTATGAAGTTAAATTTAACCAATAAAGCTGCAAAAATGAAATGATATAAAACACTGTGTATTTTCCAATTATGCACAAGCTGTAGTTCTGTCAAATATACAAAATCAACCGACCTTTTCCAGAACAGCTGACATGGTACGGACACAGACTATAAGCGATTAGCAAGTGTTGGAACGGTAACTGGTTTTGCGTGGTCTTGCAAGTTTGCGTGTCTTGAATTGTGGTGATCGCGTTTGATGTTTCCCTGTGGAGAATCATTAATAATGATAGAGAAAGGGAGAGTAATATAGGAGTGAGTTGTGTCGAGTCAATGCTACCAGTCGGTAGTGGCGCTTCGATAGCGGGTTCGTTCAAACACAGGCGCCAATGCTTATCGTCCTATCCACATCGAGAACAGAGGCAGAGGCGCACACTGGACAGATGATGATGCCAGTACTAGTACTAGTGCCAGTCCAATGCCAGTGCCAGTCCAGTGCAAATGCGCCCTCAAATGCCTCCGGGTGCACTCTTCAACATTACGCCAACGCCTTTCCAAGTCTTGCTTGCACCCAACTCCATCCCACATTTTAGTTTTGGTACTTTACAGTCCAACCTATCACTCACCTACATCAAAACAATGACGGCAATACCTAGAGGGAAATCATTGCCAAAAATCTTTTCATAATAATAATTTTTGTTTATTTGCATTTCTATATTATATTTATGATAATATAATAATGTAATTATATTATTTTTATAAACGATTGGATGGGATTCGGTGTATTCTTAAATAATAATATATAATAATGCTATATAAATTGTATAGATGAAAAAAAGAAAATTTACAAAAACTTTTTCAAAAGTTAAAATGATTGGGATTTTTCCAAAAAAACACCACAAGCAAACCACCACTGCAGCGTTATTTGTCTGATACTTGATATGTGTATTGGTAGTGGTGAGCAAATCATTTGGTTTAGATATATCTCTAATATTCATGCAGCAACCAAAAGTATATTGGAGTGAATGTGATGAACGAACTGGTGTCAAAGTCAACTTGATAGCGTCTGCAGGCTATGTTAGTAAGACACCGATAAAGAACGCAAAAACTTGTTGCCAACCGATCGACTGATTGGCGACACGAAGTGACGATGACAACAGACTATATGAACTCATCTGCAGGTACATCAGACAGTCTGTCCTTTGCTGTCTTGCTGCTTGACTGCTGTATCCTGCATCATACGTTCCGTGCAGCACGATGATGGCACTCAAATACTCCAAGTTCTTGTTAGCAACCTCTGGCCGATTTGGCTCACTTCGATGCATGTCTTCTGGTGGTATGAATTGCCCATAATTCTCTACTAGACGTTAATATTTCTTTTCTCCAGCTTATGAGTACATCAAGACAGAAGTGAAAGGCTCCAAGAACAATGTTGGTCTGGTCACGCTTAACCGACCCAAAGCACTGAATGCATTGTGCGATGGTCTAATGACAGAGGTGGTGGATGCTTTCCAAGGATTCGACATGGACAAGAACATTGCTGCCATCGTCATCACAGGCTCGGAGAAAGCGTTTGCAGGTAATCTCACTTGATTTTGCCACTCTACAGCTGACTCGTGTATTGATTTATAGCTGGAGCGGACATTAAAGAGATGAAGGATAGAAGCTTTGGTGAGGTATTCTCTGGACACTTCTTATCACACTGGGATGGTATCACTGGCATGTCGAAGCCCACAATTGCAGCAGTTAACGGTTACGCGGTCAGTTATACTTGTGAATATCCACTCAAATAAGTCATTAACTTTCTTGATTTAGCTTGGAGGTGGCTGTGAACTAGCTATGATGTGCGACATGATATATGCAGGTGAAAAGGCTAAGTTTGGTCAGCCTGAAATATTGATCGGCACTATTCCCGGCGCTGGTGGAACTCAGAGACTTATTCGTCAAATTGGCAAGTCTCGAGCCATGGAAATGGTACTGACTGGCAACCAAATAACTGCTCAAGAAGCATTCCATTTCGGTGAGATATAAACCCTTCTGTCAATACCTAACTAATTTCTCTTTTTAGGTTTGGTCAGTAAAATCTTTCCACCAGAACAACTGTTGGATGAAGCTATCAAACTAGGCGAGAAAATTGGCGAGAACTCTAAGCTGATAGTGGCCATTTGCAAGCAATCAGTCAACAACGGTAAGTTCTACAACTGCCAGCCATCCCTTTCTAATATATATATATATTGTTTTCTTTTAAAGCTTATGAGAGCACTCTGCAACAAGGACTTGAGACCGAGAAGAGACTATTTCACGCCACATTTGCTACAGTAAGTACTAACAGCATTTAACGTTTTCTAACAGTTTGTTTACCTACAGAATGACCGAAAGGAAGGAATGAGCGCTTTCATTGAGAAGCGAAAGCCTAATTTCACTGACTCTTAATACATGATCATGCCAGTTTTTTAATAAAAATTACTTATTTTCAATAAAAATGATTAAAAATGAATATAATTTATTTCTCTATTTTAAGAATATATTTAAAAACAAAGTGCTTAAGAAAGATTAACATTAGCTTGCAATAAATAATTTTGCAAAAAATTGACAGCATCTGGTTGCATCGATGAGATGAGAGGTGTTAATTTGCCCGGGTGCTGAGTTGAAAGCTTACTCAAACCTTGCACAAGGAATAATCTTGGATTAGCAATATCGGGAATTGGATCGGTCTCTTTGGGAGTGGCAAACAAAAGCTTAGAGTAAGAAGCTTGGTAACCAGCAACTTGTTCGATCTCAACAAAATGCTCTTCGCCATCAGTTGAGGTGTCTTCGGGCAGTTCAAAGACAGCAATCAGAACTTGAAGTAACGGAGCCCAGAGACGAGCCGATTCGCTGGTGAGGAAGTGGTCCAATTCGACCAACAACTTGGTGATGCCCACACAAATCGTCTTCTTGTCAATCGGGCCGCTGACTTTTTGCGCATCAAGAATAAACAACTTCTCAAGAACCATGTTGAACATATTAGACTGAATAGACTCGATTATATCATAAAAAGCTCTAGATCCATACTTGTAAATAAAAAGACTGAAAAAGACCAAGAGGGATCGCACAAATTTGCCTGTTTTTGATGAAGTGAGTCGTTGAAAAAGTAAAATATAAATCTGTTTCATCATAGCAGAGAGTGCAGTGGGATCAGCGTGCAAAATGAGATTATTAATAATACCAAATCCAAGGTGATCGTAACTCTTGTTTGAAATCAATTTTTGGAAAACGCCAAGCAGTGGTTCAAGTTTGCCATCGGAGATGATCTCTTTGGCCGAGTTGCCTATGTAAGCTTGAATGAGCCGCACCAAAGGAGAGAAGTTGGCTGGTCGTTCCCAGAGAACAGGTGCGAGGAGAAAGGGAAACAATTCTCGGTAAGGCGCAGGAATCGGCTGAGGTGGCTGGTGCATTTCGCACATTAAGGCTAAAATCTGAAAGAAATATGGCATAAACTCCGATATGTCCTTCACCAGAATGTCATTAAAAATTGGGAACAGCATTAACTCAAAGTTTGAAACGGCAGAAGAATCACGAGAGCAACCAATCTTGATAGAAAGGCTTACAGTTTCAAACAGATAATGATTGAAGTTTGGTCTCGATGGATTCTTTGAAACTTCAACCAGTTTTTCAGTTAATTTGGGAAGTAAAACATTAAAGTAGGGAACAAGACGTTCTCGAAGTAAGCTAAAGACACGAAGAATAGCTTTGATGGCATATTCGTTCTCGAATGATCCTTGTTTTTGAAGCACTCCAAAAAGACCTTCAAGCATAAGCAAGCCATGTTGAGATATTTGTTCACATTTGACTAATGGCAGGGATTTGTTACAAGGATCCCGTAAAGTCAACAACTTTTCAATGCAGTTCGCAGCATAACTATGAATCACAATACTGGGCGAAGACAAGTGTCGAATTATCTGAGGTAGCACCGGCAGAATAGTGTCCAACAACGACAATTGGTTGCGGAAAATAATAATATACTTGAGAGCGTCTGCCTTGAGCACAGGCAATTCATTAATATCGACTCGATCCAAATCACATTTGATGAAATCGTTAAAAAAGCTTGATATATCGATCAAGTCTGAAGTGCTGGTAGTGCCTAATCGCACAGATCCACCCTTCACCACCAAAGAAGTGATGAGATAGATAGCAGCATTTTTACTCTTCCAATTTTGCTGTTGATTCTGGTTATAATTATTTAGCATAGTTTGAATGTACTTGGTAAAAACTTCATTCATTGGCTTTTCGAAGTGCTTAGATAGAGCTTTCACAAAGTCACAAGCAGCTCGACGTCGAGTTTGAATGTCAGCTCCTTCAATGTCACGTCGAATGTATTCTTCAGGATTATCTTCAAACAACTCTTCATCAGATTCACGAAATTCCATGTTTGGGATTATGATACGAGAGCTAATCTCTTGCAACACCTGCTCTCTTTCAAAAATCTCTTTGTGCAAGCCTCGCTCGGCAATAATGCTAAGAAAGCGAATTGCGTGACTCACGAGAAGGTCATATTTGGGGCTACTGTCGAGGGAACCCAACAGGGTCCAAACTTGTTGGATGAAACCTGGCAAATAAGGCTCAAACTCTTCATTATACTTATCAGCAAACATGCCAATAATTTCACAAATTTGAGTCTTTAGGTCTTCTAAAATACCAGGCTCATCTGGATTATCGCTTTCTAATATCTTTGGCGTATCATGAATCAATTGAACAAAATGATCCATCCAACATTTGATATTGTCTTCAAAAAATTCAGCCAAATCCTGAGAATTCAAACTGAAAAAGATTTTCGCACAATGCAACAATGAGTTGAATAAAATTTTTAGATTTTGAACATTATTCATGTGATTGGGAATTAATTGTATGATCCAATCAAAAAGGAGAGTGAAAGGCTTGGCAAACGAATCCAAAACAAACTTAATTTCTTGCCACAATTCTTGCGATTTGGCTTCGTATTGATATCTTTCAAAAAGCGAGTTTGCGGTTTGAAGAACGCCATTGATAACATTAAAATTGCAGACACTACGACTTTCTTCTAACTTACTGATCATACTCTCTAGCAGTTGAGGCCATTTTGCGGGAAAATCGTGTCGACCAATTATACTGACAGCTTCACTTAGTTGTTTCTGAACTTGTTCGTCACTAGTCAACATCAAATTCACAATTACAGTTTTACAATAATCACGATCAATCTGGTTAATTCTGTCAGGTTCTGAATCATCACGCTTTGCCCAATACTTCTTTACGAAATTCTTGAATGCAATCGCTGAACATAATTTGACAGTTCTGTCTGTTTCCTGGTGCTCCACCAAACACAGTAAAGTTTGACAAAAGCCGGCTTGAAGCTCCAACGATTCAACCAACCTCTCCGCTGGTTTACGAATATTGACATCAGGAGAAAGAGTTTGAAGAAGAGAGTTAGAGAGTTGTTGTAAGTTGGCTTGTTGAACTGCCATCGTTGTTTGATGATAGTAGACCGAGAAATTGGAAAATGCAGAATTGCAAGACGAAGAAGCCACTCAATGCAGACTTAACGAGCTCTGGTGTCGGCTTTCAAACAACGCGTGAGTGCTCCTCTCTCTCTCTCTAATTCGTCCCTTACACACAGTACGTACATTCTCCCCATGGCGCTACCTACCCCAGTTTGTCTTGCTTTCACTTTTCATCTTTTTTTCACACTCTTAGCTGTGAAAATTGTTAAAACATGGCTCGAAACTTAATCAACATTCTTGGGAACTTTTTCTTACACTGGTTTGTGTTGCGGTCACTTTCAAGACCAGTAACACAAATCAGTGTATGAGAAAGTTTCCGAACAAAGAGAGAGAGAGAGAGAGAGAGAGAGAGAGAGAGAGAAAGAGAGAGAAATTTTAATACCCCGGTATCTCCATCTCTGAGAAAGCGTGATTTTTTGTGACATAATCCCCATAAAAATCTCATGTGAGATCAAAAATTGGGCTGAACCGAACTAAACTACGGTTCACAAATTGGGCTAATAAAAGTTGAACCCACTAAACCGTTTTGGATTTGGTTCGGTTCGATTAAGCTAGAGCTCTCAGAAAAACCCAAACGCCGTAAAAACTGCACTTATCTACGAAAGCAACTTCATAATTGGTCCTAAAGTGCTGCAAATTCTTCTTGCAATTCAATTTTTGTTTGGGTTTTTCTGGGAGCCCTAATTAAGATAATCAGCTGCATTTTGTTAGGTTTTCTCCACCCTACTTTTGAACGTATAAATGTTTAATAACAAAGCTGTTGAAAAGTTGCTAAATTATTTTAAATTTTTGTTTAAAGCACATTCTCTTATGATCTTGTATTAACCCCTCTCTACCCCCTCCATGAGATATTCTTGATTGACATTACACCTCTATCTACCCTTACATCCACTTATCTCCCATTACGTGATTGGTGAATCTCTCATAGTTAAGTTAGTGAGCTATAGTTAAAATTATTATTTTTATTTTCTACAGGCAAGAAACCGCCAAAAATGTTCTCTATCTTTGGCAATACAAAGTGTTCTTTTTGAGATATGATCAGAAGCAAAGCGTGCGCTTGCTCTATAGCGATTTATAATGGAATTTTTTTAGAAAGCCGATTGTTGAGTGTTGCCTGAAGTTTAAATTTGCAAACAGAAAAAGACGTTTTTCAACAAAATGCAGTCAATTTTTATTTACTGTATTGCAGCAATACTCAAACTTCGTCTTGTGTGGTACTCATAGGCAAGCCATTCAAGCTTATCCTCATTATTAATTGAAAAAAATTGTCTTAATTACAATTGAATTGCTAAGCGTGGGTAATTTAACAGTCAAAATGAAAGTTTTGCTTAAACAAATTTTTTTACAACAAGCAGCCAACGCTAAAGCGGCAAAGCCGCCGAGGTTAAACTCGAGTTACCATAATTCGAAGGAATATGCAAAAAAATCGAAACAAATCAAGTGATAATTGGAAAAGTTCGAATTCCGAATCAAATTGAATAAGAATTCGAAGAGTTATGTACAACATTCGAATCGAATCGGTGATAAATTCGAATCACAACAACGAGAGTCGGATTCGAATAAGCACAGATTAAGTAGCGTAACTCTCACAGTACAAAAACGTGAGTGTCAGAATACAAAAATGACAAAACATTGAACATAGAACAAAGAAAACCACGACCATATTATTCATTAATATATATAGAAAATATTTCTGATTTTTAAGATTAACCTTAGTAGTGATTACTGAATAGACAGGAAAAGCGTACTCTGTGTATTTACATAGAGAAGTTTCTTTGCTAAAAACTATCGAAGTAGCGTTTTTCAGAAACTTTCTTTGTGGTTGGTTTTTCCTGTGATGCCTAAATTAAACATTACTAAATCAACTATAAAAACAGTAAGTTTAAAGTTGAATTTGTACACCATTGTACCATTTGAAATTAAACCTAGGTTTGAAAATGTATATTAAATTTTTAAATAATTAATTGCAAACAATGAATATCGCAACTTCAAAATGTGAGAACTTATGAAAGAGAAATTGAGACTGATCAGTTTCTAGCTTCCAACTTCAGACTACAAAAAACAAGTGCAGTTTGCCCACAAACTTATGCATTGTTGCAAAAGCAAAGTAAAAGGCGCGGATCCGCAGCTGGCCAACAGGCCAGCAGCAAGTAGAGAGACTCGGTGGGTAAGAGTATCTTAAGTG
>WURS02011851.1:0-12327 GCA_011762765.2 Rhinocypha anisoptera | reverse complement strand
CAGTTAGCAACAATTCACATACGGATATCTGGTTTTATTTGTAAATACATAAGTTACAAGACTTGAATATCAATAAGATATTCAAGCTCATCCATTTATAATTTCACAAGTCATTTCATGCCATAATCATTTATATTGAATCATCAGGGTATTTTTCCGAGTTGATCAGAATATTTTGAGTATATTATATTTAGATGGTAGGAGGAAATGCATGCTACAGCCTGACGTGTGTAATTCATTTTAACTGTGAATCTGTGAATTTTGACTGCTTTTGTGCACTGTGTGAGCAGTTGATGACATACACATGAGTTACAAATGTGTGACCATGTATATTCGATTTAGGTGCAGAGATGTCTTCTTTTTCTTTTCGAATTTAACTTACTGTAGATATTTGTTTTGATGGTCAATCTTTTCTCTTCACCTTTTTTTCAATACTATTTCACTCTTGGAGCTGGTGTTGCTCTTGACCGTTTTACTTTGTTTGTCCTAGGTCGTTGAATCCCTGGGATTCTACAGCTATCACCTAAAATATCTCTTTATCCCAGATTTTTTTCTGAATCGATACCAACTTCCATCTTGTCTTTACTTGTTTAGTCAACCCATTTTGTGCTTGCCTGTTAGTTTGGTGACAGCTAAAGATTCTTTTTTTTTTGTTAATCAACTTTTATTCACTCTCTGAAGAGGTGCCCATATAAATTCAGTTTTTTCTTTCGTGCCATGCCTGTAATCTTCTCTGCCCATTCTGACAATTTTGACAAGTTAAACGTTTACAATTGTTAAACATAAAAAAGGGTTAAACTTTTCATAAAATGCCAGGGTGATGTGAACTGCCTGTGATCGAACAGCATGTGATGCAACTGCGAGGCTAAAAACGATAACCTCTCCACGTTTCCTGACTCCCGCACAAATTCATGAAGCAAGAATTTTATAGCCCAGTCGGCATAGGAAAGTGACCTGTTTTCAAGTGCAAACTATTTCAAAATGTGGAATGATATGATGAATACTGATCATGTCGTGATTGGTTCTCTTGTTGGATCCTTTGCAAAATGAACTTGCCATGCAAGCACTGAAGCAACGAAAGTACCCTCGCTGGGATTTCTGTGAACTAACTCCTCACCAGAAAATGGATCGGCTGTGTGCATAAAGATGAGCGGACGGGCAGTCTGAACTTTGGTGATCTTTTCGCCAAAGGCAAGGCATATTTGAGTGTCTATTTCTAATTGGTAACAAAGGCTGTATGGTTATTACATAACATTTATGTTTATTACTGATTTTGCTGGATTAACAAGTGGTAATAGAATAGTTGAATACTTGTTTTTTTTCTTCATGAGTTGATATCCCTGACCGCTTGACGGATGTGCTTTTTTTTAGATAAGCTGTTCATTAGCCTAGTGTTGAGATGTTTTCATGCAAATGAACCAAGATACTGAATATCTACCAGACACTATTAACACTATAGTCATTTTCCTCAATGTAGATAAAATGTGTAATATTTCATTTGATATATTTATGCATAGCTCAAAAGACTCTAGAAGAAATTACCATAAATGGATATCAAACCTAAAATATGGCTACCTTAAATGGATATCAAATAATTAAATAATTTTTTATTAATCCCAGGACTAGTTATACACTAGTGTAGGGCACGTTGAGTATATAAAGCCAGCATTACATTAAATACACATTAAACCCTACTTTTCAAATAAATACATAGAAATAAAATGTGGAAACATATAATTCAAAATATTCAATGATGCCCTAATTAATTAAAATATTTACAACAACAAATAGAGGTATTCAGGGATGGAATAAAAGCAGCTGTCAATAAAATATCTCCTTAGTTTCATCTTGAAGTGTGGAAGTGAATCGATTGATTTGATTTCATGTGGTATCGCATCATACAACAACACTCCAGAATATACAGGGTTTTTTTTAGTTCAATTTTGTGCTATGAGTAATCAATCTATAATCTTTTTTCTGTCTGGTGTCATGGCTATGAATATCCATGTTCACCTTTAATCTTCGGGGAGAGCGATGGGTCTTTAAATATAATATGGAGTATTAGATATAAATGGAAGGAAAGGTCAAAACACTAGGTTTCTTAAATAGAGACTGGCAGCTGTGGGATTTCCCCACACCGGCTAGAATCCGAATCGCCCATTTTTGGAGTTTAAAGACCCTCATTGAATGATATGAATGTCCCCAGGCAGCGACACTATACTTAAGCCTACTATGAATATAGGCATAGTACAATGACATGGCTGTCTCTAAATTAGTAATTGGCATGATGCATCTCAGTAAGTAACATCCAGTAGCTATTTTTGTGCAGATGGAATCAATATGTAGTTCCCAGTTCATGCATTCATCAATTAGAATGCCAAGAAATTTAATATTAGTAGATCCTGATAGAATGGAGCCATTCAACCTAAGGAGCGGGCTGAAATGAACTTTTTTTTGATAGGGGTGACATTGAATAAAAGAAGATTTCTTTTTGTTGAGCAGACATTGTTATCAAGGTTCCACTTTACGATGGAATCAACTGCTTGCTGTACAATATATTTTGTGTTGGGTGTATATTCTATCAGTTGGTTAGTGTCATCGACAAACATAACAAATTCATTAGATTTTTGGTAGGCTGGTAGATCATTTATATATAAACGAATAGAAAGGGACCAAGAGTGTAAAAGGAGCAGGGAGCTCTGATTTTTCACATAAAATGAATCAATAATTTAAAGAGAATGAAAAAACAATAATGAGCAATTTCAAGATTAGGACTGATGGAGCATTTTTAAACTAAATAAACACTTCATTTAAATATGATTTTTACCTAAGAGTTATGTATTAACGGAATGTTAAATCATATTAGTGAGCACATTTTAGAATCTCATTCCCTTCCGTTATGACATTATTAAGATATTACAGAACAATATGGGTAAATAATATTGTACTTACACAGGATCCTGAGAAATGTTGAGACATTTGTGAGTTGCAAACAAGGTTTCCTTAAAAAACTGCAGCCTGAGGGCTTCAACCTTTTGACATTTTTCAAACACAACAGCCATATCTTCCATATATTTTGGATTATATGCATTTAGTTCCTTTAGTGCAGCCTCATATCTCTCCCGGGTTTTGCTAACTTCTTCTTTAGATTTTTGTACTCTGTCTTGCATTTTTTTGACCTTGAATAAAAAAAATTATGCATGAAATGGGAGAACATGTACAAATTCCTAAAGCAGCCAAATTATAATTACTATTAGCAGTAACTACTTTGACGAGCTTCTGATTATAGATGCATGGGATTCTAAAAGCTCGGCTTTTGTCAGCAGTAAGCTAGCAGGGTCTAGTCATTAGAGTGTTCTCTATTTCATTTTAAATCAATGGAATAAATCTGTTTACATGAAGAACTTGATGAAAATCTTTGACTTAGTTAGGTCATAGAAATTTCATTATATAACGTATCCAAAATAGTTTCTTAAGAACAGATAGCAACATATGGATCTATCATCAAAAGTTATCATCATCTCTCAACATCTTGATTCCATTTAACCAATTAGTTGAAAAATTAAAACAATCAAATAAAACAATTCTTTTCCCACTGTATCCTGATTTTTTCTCACAATTTCAATTATTTTTAATCTTGATAAAATTAATAAAAACACATCCATTAAACGAAATTATTTATAGGAATCATAGGTTAATATAACATTTTGAAAAGGCACAGCAATAGTGCAGATCCACACATAAGAAATACATGATTGATATACCTAGCGGAGAAACTACAAATACATATTAGTAACCTCATTTTAATTGCACACCTAGAATATTACTACATATAAGGTACCAAACACAAAAAGGGATTATAGATTACACATTTGTGCACATTTTGAAATGTCTAATTAGTTAATTTCCACCAGCCAAATCAAAACTAAATAACAGCAAAAAATTAATTTATTTTACTCATAACATCAACAATTTAGTAGGACCCCAAAACTTCTCAGAGGTACAAACATTATCACAAGCCTAGCTACTGAAGTAAAGTTATCAACATGAAATTGTTATAAGATATAAGATAAGACAGTCAAAAAATTTCACAGCATTAAATAAAATAATTAGCTCAATGGACCAAACAATTACATAAAGCTGTGCATGGTAAAATATTTTTGGAAAAAAATTGAAATTCGATAACTCACCAAGGCAGCCCTCTGCAAAATAACAAAAAAGCACGTGGAGTGAACATCCAGAAAACTTAAATGGGACTTGACCATTAAAAACATAATCATGCAGCAAAACAATACATATTTGGCTGCTACATCATTAAAACAGTAGAATTTTTCATTTTGATCAGACACATCTCTTTTGGAGCTTTAATAATAAATAAAATAAATTCATACAAGGTCCTGAGTAAAATGCCTATTATCCTGATTGATCCTACAATTTGAGCCCACATAAAAATAAAAAAATGAAATCACACTGGCTTTATCAAAGACATCCATCTTTCATTACATAGCACTTAATGTAGAGGGGAAAAAAAACAAAATGAGAAACATGGGTTATGGCACACATTCCAAGTACCTTCAGTTGCAATGGTAAAGTTCATTAATTATTTTTTAAACATTGAAGCATCAGGTAATATTTATAATGCTAGCAGCCCAACTAACTGAGACTTAAGCTAGACAATACTTTCACATTTTATATCACTTCAGTAAAAAGTACAATAATTGCTCTTTTTTTTTAGGATGAAGCAACAGGTAAAACTAACAATATTTAGAGTGAGCATAAAGTTTGGTTCCGTATTAATATTTGCCATAAGACTTGGAAAGTAAAGATAAAGTACTGCACATTGATTTTTAGCAATAAGATATTAGATGAAAAATGTTGACCACGATGAAAAACTAAACATCCTGAAGATAGAAATCTAAGGTCAAAATATGCATGGGAGATTTGAAAAATCAAATTTTTCCTGCGAGCAATTGGGGAGCTACCACTACAATGTATGATTGTAAACTTCTAAGACCCTAAAGTAATATCTAATGCTCTTTTAAAGTTACTGTTAAATTAATTACACTTTTGAACCCTCCAGTATGGTTGTCTAATTTACAAAAGAGTTTCAGGTCACTGGGTGTCATAGACCCAGAATATTTTTCTTTACTTTTAATGGACATAACTCATATTCTTAACCAGATGTTATTTAATGTGTACTTTAAGTATTTATTTTATACAAATAAAATTATTTTTTAGATATTTTACTATAAGCTATGTATAAAATCTCAGAGGGGAGTCTGAGAAAGAAGTATAATGTAGAGGTTAAGTTTGCCATGTCAGTACAGTTGGTGGGAGTCCGACATTTAGAGCTCCAAAAAATGTATTATTTTCACCATAGAAAAAATTAAATCATGCAAAATGACTCTCATTATACTGTAAATACCTTAACACGCAGCTACTATCAAGTTGGATATAACAGTGTTTGGAATAAATGAAGAATATTGCATTTCTAAAACACAATTAGAGTCAAACATATTATACCAAAACAATATTTACCAAAAGTACCAGGTGTAATTATTTGAACCAGATTACTGAACATAAAAGAGTCATAAACTAACCTGATCAGGTGAGAGCGAACTATCACCTGTAGCATTCCGTTCCTGATTTGAAGCAGACTTTTCAGTCTTGCAGGCATTATGGTAGTCTGCTTTTGCCTTATTTACTTTTGTCAATATCTTTGCCCAAGGCTTCTGTGCTTTTTTGAATGAGTCTTCCATTTCCTTTCTCTCCTTTATCATCATCATAGACTGAAAATTAACCAATATATTAGGCAAGTGAAGAATTAAAATAAAGGCAATAACCATGACAACTAACTATAAATATAGGCAACAATATAAAAATATATCATGAAAGAATTGAGACAATAATCCAGCAAAATTAATTTAAGAAAAAAATATGCTTTCATTATCCAGAACAATTGCAATGCTACTGTTGAAGGACATATTCAACAGGAATAATTGTCAGTTCTCAGGAGGGAACAGTAGTGCAGTGTTCTAAAAACAGTTCATATTTTTAAAATGCAATTTTATATCCGTGACAAGCATCAGAAGAATTAATTTTCAATAAAAATTTATGAATCATCTCTCATGAATGAAAGGACAAAAAACATCACGAAAAGGACAATTCCATCACAAAATGACAAAAAAAACCACAAGGAAAGGTCGAAGTTCCAGATTCCTTCAATAAAGTGTGTTTTTCTTCAAGGCCTTCGAAATAAGTCTATGACACTTTGGGTGGCTTCTCCATTGCACACAAATTTATATCCAGCCAGGAGTTTTGAGTTTCGGGAACCAAGGAGCCAAATCAGGGGAATAGGCTGGATACGGAAGCAGTTGAAAGTAGATTTCAGTCAGTTTTTGCCTAGTGACAGAGCTTGAATGAACCAATATGTGATTGGTAGTGGTGAAACAACACCTTTTTTTACCATTTTAAGACATTTCTCCATGATTGCTTCCTTAATTCTGTCCAAAAAGGATGCTTAGTATACAGCATTAATGACTATTTCCTTCTCAAGGCAGTCAATCAGAAAAATTCCCTTCACATCCTAAAAGAACGCTGCCACCACCTTCCATGCTGATGGAAGGCATTTTGCCTTTTTCAAAGGCAGTTCTCCTCATACAGTCCAATTGTTTTTACTGTTGTTCTGCTTCTGGTGATAAATCCATGTTTTGTCCGTTACATAAAGCCACCAAAAATCAGCTGGATTCTTCTTTAATATTTGCTAGATATTTGCATTCATCACATTTCTGCTATGGAGTAACCAAATGCAACACCCATCTTGCACAAAGTTTTTTCATGTGCAATTCATTATACAAAATGAAATGTACCAGGTCAATTGAGATGCCTCTGGCCTCTGCAAACTCGTGAATTTTCACTAGCCTGTTATCCAAAACAATATCATGGTCTTTGCCAATGTTTTCTGGCACCACAGCAGATTTTGGAGTCCCAAGACATTGCATCTCTTTGACTCTTGTCCTGCCTTGCCTGACTTTGTTGACGCCAAAGTCTCACAGCCACATTGGAAGGGTCTGAGTCACCCATTCTAGGGACAACCCCCCTCATAAATATCCTTCCGGAAAAAAGAATTGAATCATGTCAAGAACTGAATATTTGAATTTGAATGATTCATCAGCTCTTGGAGCATCCTCTCAATTTTTTCTTAGCCATTGTCCGCCACTGAGTTCCCCACCTGCGTAACTCGCCCAGCGAAGATATCACATCCGCCCTTGGAATCGCCCTCTTCTTTCTCCACTCGCAGAAAGATCCAAGATCTAAAATTCCTCCACTCCGCTATCAACGGTAATTTCCACTCCAACGATATTCTTCCCTATTTATCCCCCTGCGCATCCCAGCTCGTACCACCCGCAATAGTGATCTCCTGCACATTCCTAAATTTCACCTTTCCCTCTCTCCCAAAGATTTCTTTTTTACCGTCTCCCTAAGATATTCAACTCTCTAACACACACTCACCCCTCTCTCGATCTCTCTACCTCCAGCACCATCTTCTCCGCACACATCAGATCGTTCCTTACCACCTAATGATCCATGTTTGTTTTGTTCTTGTCATGCTTTTTCTGCATTTTGTAACCATTGTCCTTCTCGTTTCTTGAATTTGCTATTTAATGTTAATCCTATTTATTTTTTCTTATGTATTCAATGTAAAAGGTCTTTCTAGGCTGTTTTTGAATATTCTGGAAATAAACGCCGCAAATTCAAAGTTGATCCATTTCTCATTTTCATTAGAAATGCTTGGGGTCAAGCAACTGCCTACCGATGAGTTAGTGTCAGAATCACTTTCATTTAAAGAGGTTTCATACACATGAATGAATAAACTCCTGTCAGTGAGATATGGTGGAACAGCATGCTAGATAACAGACTACTTCATACTGTCAATAAAGATTTATTAGGTATGATGCATATCAACACAGAGGCATCACCATTAGGTACCTGATGATGATGCCCCTGCATTGAAATGAGTTATACCTAGTTATATCCAAGAAATAGAAAAAAACATTGATATTTTCGACTTTTTAGAGGAATGGATGGCACCTGTTTTACATTGTAGGGGGGGATGAAAAAAGGTTCTCCTAACATGAAAAGACCACGAGAGTTAACGAATTTTCGGAGCTACGACCGTCCAAAGTTGGCCAAAACAGGTTTGTTAAATCTACAAGCCAAAATAAGATTTATAGAGAATAAAGAGACAAATATAATTTGTAGGTAATTAAAAGACCTTTAATTTGAGCTTTACTAAGTTCGAAAAAAAAATTCTTACCTGGAGACTAATGGGTCGTGGGACACTTTATTTTTTTTTTTTAATCTTTGTTTTAAAGCTATCTTTTGATATATAGAAGATAAAAGATTTTGATAGATTGAAGTTATAAACTCATAGAAGGTATGAGACACACTGTGGCTCCAATTGTTTATAAAGAAAACGTACCCCCTTTTTAAAGCAATAAATAAGAAGTTAATATTTTAATTATTTTTATTAACAATTAAAAATATAACTCTTTAAGAAGAGAATCCATTTTTAATTGAACTTAAATGTTAATAAACAAAAAAATTATAACTTTCAACATTTATTGAGTTGGGATAAACAAATAAACATGTCTCAGAAACAAATTAACTGATTGAATTTGGCAAAATCTCAATCAATTAGGAATTGAAAAAGCTTCCTTTAAAAATGATTAAAACATTTGAAAGATTGATTTTGTGATAAATAATTTACTTTTAAATAAAAGCCGTTTTGGATGGTTTTTCATTAATTTTGCAATAATAAATTAATCAGATCGAATTAAGTCCAGATCAACTTTAAGGTCTTTTAATTACCTACAAATTATATTTGAATCTTTATTCTTTAAAATCTTATTTTGGCTTGTAGATTTAACTAACCTGTTTTTGCCAAACTTTGAATGCTCGTAGTTCCAAAAAGACACCGACTCTTAGAGTTGCAAACATGTTGGGGGATCTTCTTTCATCCCCCCTACAACGTAAAACAAGTCCTATCCATTCCTCGAAAAAAAGTTGAAAATATCGATGTTTTTTCCTGTTTCCTGGACTACTAATAATACCTAATTCCTAATAAATCCTTGTAGACAGTATGAATTTTTCTGTTGTACTTACATAATATGTGAATAAGTTACTTATTGAATTACCCACACTTTTTTATCTACTTTTGATTGATTATAATGGGGAATTCCAGGTTTGGCAAATAATTCGGGAAAAGAAAATAAAAATTGGGTGAAACTGCTGGTTATTAAATTTAATATGTCAGCATTCAAATGGGCAATTTTATTGAGGATAATTACTTTCAACTATACTCTTCAGAATATTACCTTGTGATAAGTCTCCTTCTGCCACGACTTTATTGAATTAATGACATTATTGCATAAATTATCCTTCACTCTCAAATGGAGGTCTGCCATACGATCTGCCTCAACTAAAACACCTTTCCAAGCTGCCTCTGTCGTGCCATATTCAGGTCCTAGAAAGAATAAAAAAATTAGAACATAAGAGTTTTAATATAGTTCTTGTGATAATAATGTTGAGAATGATTCTTTTTTAAAATTAAATGGTACAACACTTCAGCAAACTACAGGTATAGTCTATGATGAGCACATATAATAAAATTTAGAGTACACTAAATGTATACAAATCATACTAATCATGAAATCATTTCCTGTCACCCCAATACCCTTTATTGACATGGCCTCAAGGGTTTTATGATCCACCGTCCCTTTGGTATGCCTTCCTAACACCTTACAGCAATCTGTGTGAATGGTTGGAGCCTCTCTCTCCAACCATTCACAGCACAAAACATGCCTCATTAATCATTCTACCTCTCCCTTTTCAAACCACCAAAAGCCAACCCCACTATTTCACCAAATGCCAATCAAAAAATGCCATATACATCCTTAACTGTAACTTTGCTTCCCTTTCTACAGTGGAGAATGCTCAACATCTCTCCCATGTATATCCAAATGTATAATCACCTTTGTTTATAGAGATTACACCTCTCACTCGAGTCTTTCCCCGTACATTCAACTGCCTGTGAATTATTCTATCTTTTGACAATTGTTTCTTACTTTCCATTCCTGAATTTGCACCAGAAACCACTTCCAGCATGGAAGTGAGAACTCAAGAGAATTTAACCCAGAGAATTAAAAATATGTGCCTCATTGTCCAATCATAAAAGGCCTTCATTTACAAATTGCTGTTTGTTCTCAATTAACCGTTTTCAGTGTTGTACGATTAACATTGATACTATTTACTACTTGTTATAAAAATTATTTAATTATCTATTTACAATATATAATTAAGTCTTAAACAACAGTATACATTAGTAAAAATCTTTATTAATTAAATAGTAAACTTTGTAAGAATTTGATCCATTAATGAATTTCTCACAGTAATTTTTGGGGCTTAAAATTTCAAAAAAAAAGAATAAAATATAAGTGGGTTGAAATAACATGCAATGGCTTATAAAAGTCTTCAGAATCCATGGATAGAATTTTACCCACAGAGTCCCCTGGTTCCATAATCACTGAGTCCCATTACTTTGTAGGCCTTCCAATCCTTTTTTTCCTCCCTACTCTCAATCTTTTCAAATGATTTAAGGGAAATTACTATTGGAATGCTGAGGTGTCTAATTTGTATTACTTTTCAGTTTATCTCGTGGACTCTACATGTGTGTATGCATTATTACATATAATAATATAATATTTTTATTTGCCTTCAATAAACACAAGGTAAGTCAAATTCACAAAATTCAAAGAACAACACTTGATACACAAGATAATACAATGTTAAAAAATATGAACATCCTGCACAAATTCAGAGGATGTATAATATCCCCTTTTAAAGAGGACTTCCTTAATGCAAGTATAAAATTCAAATCTATCATCCATAAGATTTACCTTTTCAGGAAGTTTATTAAAGTACTTAATTCCTACATATATATGTAACACTTTTCTCATAGAAAGAATTATTATGGGAGATGGCATTAAGTTTGTTTGTATGTCTATTATTGTAACAATGTTTGCTTGAGTGGACACTGAAGTATTGGTAATTTAATGTAACAAATATAATATATAATGCATAAAACTCACATTACTTTCGAATGGTAATATACCACTTGTAGGATCCATAAATAATGACTAACTGTATACAGTATATCCATTTTCATATCCACTTACTATTCCGTCTAAAAGATTTCCATTGATTTCCCTCCCTTGTCCCACTTAACATCCTAACTGCTATTACAGTCTTCAACAACCATTCTGATTCACCCTTCCGTCAATTCTCCTTCCTTCCTTACCAGCGTTCTTGGATTTCTTCCAACAGCTGCAGCTCTCCTGCTTTATCATCCCTTGAGGTCGTCCATTTGTTTTTACCTCAGACCTACTTTCACTTTACACCCACATCTCAAACTCCTCTTAATCTACATAAAATTTCCTTCTTCAAGAGCCAAGTTTCAAAGCTATAAAAATGCACTATAAATGAGTTTTCATTAATCCTATAAGTGCATCTTTACCTATGGGTGATATCATTGATTTCTACATCTTTGCAAGCTCCTTTGTTAGTACAACTTATCTATTTATGTACATGCATGCCACTGTGTCCACTTTCAGTTAAAAGGTAACCAAATAAGTTATCTCTCTGTTCCAATTTATTTCTTCCGACCTTCTTTTCAACTGTCTTTAACCTTTTCAAAAATATAATCACTTTTGCTATCTTGTAATTTATTTTCATTCTAAATATTTCTGACTGGGCTTGTAATGCACTCGTCAAGTGCTACTAGCCCCTGGCTGAATGACTTACTTGTTTTTTGGTGGAAGTGCTTCAACACATCGGGATTGCATTAGCCTTTGATATTTTCCCAACAAGTTTGAAATTTTGTGAAACTCTTACATCTATTGCTAAGGCCAAACATATTTTTCTCTTTGCATTCTTTCTGTACACCAATAGGTTTCACCTTTACCACAAAGAGTGAAGTACCAGGTGTGATGTGGTGGAATTTCATAATTATGAATATGAAGACGTGCAGTTTTCTACAAAAATTTTTGTGGAAAATTATAAGCCTTTATATTCATAATTCACCCTCACTACTTATGAGTATATCAGTCCAATATGCTCTTTGGAACATGTCTCTAAAGGCAACTCCATGTTTGTTTCAGATTGCTGACATCACATGGCTGACCAGTTATTGTACGAGGGCGCTTAGATAAGTCAGTGACTTTTTGAATAAAACAAATTTTTTTCGGCAAATAAACATTTTATTTTTCT
>WURS02011831.1:0-12329 GCA_011762765.2 Rhinocypha anisoptera | reverse complement strand
GCCATTTAAATTGAACGCTCAATAGGGAAGTATTTAACAAATATTTTTAATTTTTTTGAATACCATAGTTTCTATGGAGTGTGTAGTTTCCCCCTCCCTTTTCCCTTCTCTCCCCAAAACGGGAAGGCAGACAGCTACGTATATAAAAGTCTCTCGCCGAACTCTATGGTGAATACGGTGGAGTCATGGAAATGGCTGTGGATGGGCAGACGGGGGTGTTTGAAGGGATGGGGGATCGGCGTTGGGGAAGGTGCCTGTCTGTGACTAATATCTGCCGGTCTGTTGATGTGGTATTGAGTGGGACCGAAAACAGTGGGGAGTGGAAGAGTAGCAATTGACATTTCGTTTTCTCTTGATTTTTTAAATAATCCCACCCGGAAGGATTATCTGCAATTGTTTTTATGAATGAAATCGGGCGGAATGTATCTTGGTTTATTTTCGCCTCATTAAAATTCATTTAACCGGTGCCTAACTAATCTTACTTCCAATCTAAGGGGCCTTAAATTCGAAAAAATATATTTTTACGATTTTCAAACGTACAAATAAAGAAATGGTTGGAAAGGAACATTCTGATGTGTCCTTTTCTCGCACCAACTTCCTAAGCCCTTTGCATTCCTGACAAGACCCCGGCCATAAGTCTACAAAGGGTTAAAAAGTGTTTTTTGAAACATACCTTACCTAATCTCATAGTGCGTACAAGTTATTACACTGGAGCTAGAAACGAACTGAACGACATTCGACTCCCGTGGGTATGTACCTTCTCGTATATACACTCAGAAATCCCGCGTTGCCGTTTACCTTTCTTTCCGCTGCCGGAAACTCACTGACTTCTACTGAAATATTTATGTGCTCTAATCATCATCCTTGGCATCCAGTCATACTTTCATTACTCCACAAGAGACCTATAGGACTCCAGCCTCGTGTTTTGCCTCTTATGCATCTGAATATTTCACTACATCCGTCCCACGGCGATCAATCTCTTTCGTTGTGGACATCTCACCCGAAACTGCCCACTCCCCGAGAGTGGTCACTGCTAAACTATGAGCTAACCCTCTCAGATTGAAGAGGGAGAACAAGGTCATGGATTATAGCGTGCGTGCATTCGTCTTCTTAAATTCATCTGGCGTGACGGAGAGGCGGGCTAGTAGTAGTCTCCGCATCTCGGCCCTCGATGGGAGACGCATGCGAAGTCTGGATTGATTTCCCCTCGTTCTTCTAGCGAAGCGGCCGAATAATATTGGAAAATGCCGTATTTCACAAAGGATTCGGCCGTAACCAAGTAGAGTTACTTTCTTTGTTTACGGATCAACTCGACTGCCAGCCCGGGAAAGATTCATTCAATCACATGCAATGTCCTAACACCATGGGTTAACGAAAAACTTTCAGATATGCTCCTAAGTCGCCCATTCTTCCTCACTTATTATGGGTCTGGTGGTGGAAATGGTGTTTTCTTAGTACATCTCTTATCTAATCGGAATGGTGTTATAAAAGGTATTTAGGTAATAGAAATGATGTTATAATTAATGTACTTTCTCACTTGGGGTTTAAAACAAGTAAAAAATTCTCCTTCTGCCTTGCATGATTATTAATTCCCACTGTCAACGAAGTCATCAGATTTGGCTGTTTTAATTTAACACAACCCCTGTTTTATTTACTTTAATTTTTTAATTATTTACTTTTGCCAATTTCTTATTTTTTTCAATTAGTATGAATACAATCTATATTTTCTTCAAGTAAGCCAAAAGATGCCTCAGTGACAAATTAATGACAAAGAGAATGCATTTTTCCACTACCTAGTTATAACTATTTTTCTGTATCAACCGGTTTCGTCTCATCATCTTCAGGCACAGGATAAGACCAAGTAACTACTGACATACATTTACAGGTATTAGGGGACTTTTCCCAAGGGTTCAATTTCCTTCACTCCCCTTTCTTTCTCCCCGTAGCAGTATCCATGGGGACTCAAAATTATGACTTTGGCATTCGCTCGCTCCCCACGGTATAATTAGTGGTAATGAGGTATTTTGCCTGCGTTGATGAATGCATGGTTTGATTACTAAATATACCTACTATTCATCTGGCGTATCAATGAAAGAGATAAAATTCACACGAGAAATCTATTCCTAATTTTGCCTGTATTTGGAAGTACCAACTCGCATCAAAAAACATATTCATTGGGAATATTTTTTGGACAAATGGAACGCCATTTCCATGAATAATGTTCAGATTTCCGGCTCGGGTGAAAAAAATATCTAGACATAAACACCTGAACGAAAAATATTCATGTCGAAAACTCTTGTAGCACGAACGGGGTTCCATCCTCGAACCTTCCAAATATCGGTCGGGAGTGCTTTACTAAGGAAACTTTCAGTTTCAATTTGCGGTTGAATTTTCTAAGCTCACAAGTGTAGCAACTTTTAATTCAACCTCCTAACAAATGTTTTTATAGAGGTTATCAAAGTTCTTAATCGTCGCAGTAGATACTCAATCGTGACCTGTTAACTATGTTACTTCATTTTGGATTGCCTCGGGAGTAACTCAGTAATTGAAGCTTTGCATCGCAGTCTTTTCTATTATATTTATATCAAAATTGTAAATTTTTAATATTTGCGGAAAATTTAACCAAAGAATATGGCGCAGGAAGAATTAATTTTCAATTACTAAAATGTGATTTACGATAGTATAAATTGTCAAAACATGTTGTGCAATTTAATGAATTGTTGATACCCGAATGCTATGCACTTCTAAAGAGAATATGTATAGGATATTATGTGAAGTACACAATTTGTCTGATCAGGTATCCCTGGAAGTATGTCACTATTAAGTACAAAATATAATTTAAGACCTATTTATCCTAATTCAATTCGTTGTTACAAACGCAATTAGTAATACAATGTCTTTCTTATATGAATGCAGTTTATTTTTTTATACAAAGGGATTCACTATCAAATTTCGTGGAGTGTATAAAAAGCCAAACTTGTAATGTTCTTCACCCCTACTCTTATATATTTTTCAAAGAAAACTAAATCAGTCTAGATGACAACATTTCTAAGAATTGATTAGTAAATTAGTTCCAGATTGAGTACGATTTCAATATTTTTTGGCAGTCATGAAGCTTTCATAGTAAAAGCTGCGCAATATCATATCTTTACGAGTTGACAGATTCAAGCATGATATTTGTTAAGGAAGATGTTTTGAAAATAAACTTATCAATGCGGGATACTGTAGGAAGTTGGCTAGTATTGCTAAATTTCACAAATAAACATCACCGCTCCATCCAATCGTCTTATTGCGCTTCATTGAAGGTCATTACTTCTTATTCACCCATTCACTGCACCGTCGCAACGACCTATCAGTGAAAAACTACGGAGCTGAGTAGCGTCAGAATGATCACCCATACACACTGAGTTACTCCTTGTCACCACCTTTTTCCTCTCTATCAAACCACCGATTCTTCTCGAGGGAAATTAAATCACATCTTTTATTACATCTAATAGCATTCATGTATTACTCTCCCCATCTCGATTAGACTTCCGTCTCTTGAAGAGCATCGACAGGGTCCCATCACTTCTCGAAACATATGGCTTTTGATATAAAGCGAAAAAAAACTGCCTTTTACTGTACCAATTATTAATTTTTTCACTATGACGATTGCATATAGTTACGCACGGTTCGATCGTTGTAAATGTTATGGGAGAGTTCTTTTTTCTATCTGCTAGCACCAAGATTAGGAATCAACAGTAAGGCCACTGGGCATTTCTTGAGCGCTTAGAGATATAAAGTATTCATGACGGAGAGAATTTAGAAAATGGAACGAGAAGAAATTAACCCGATGAACATGATCAGTGATAGTTTCTCGGAAACTCACCGTTCCACACGAATCCTTGGATCAAAAGAAGGAAGCAAGACACTGCACCCAACGATCCCATCCCGTGGCTGCTAAGTTCTTCTATTTCCGACGAAGATTGCGGACACCGTCTGAGAGTAGGATGAGGCCTCTTTTCCCTTTACTTGACCCTTGGGCGCTTGGTGGCAGCAAGATCGTCCGTCCTCTTGCCGACTCACTCGATCATTAGCTTGGATATTGGAGAGCACCCGGACGCACGCCCATTCATTTTCAACTTTTATTCTTCTTGCCCTTCGGTGAACGGGGTCAAAGGCCAACAGCAGTGGCGCCTCCTCGGACACAGCCTTGCGACGGGAGATCAGTTCTGGGGTTATCACTTGTTTGCTTCCGTAAGACTTGCGTGCCTTTAAAATCCACGATCGGTCTTGGCGTCTTCTTCCTCTCCATGGCGACCACTGGATCGAGGGAGGTTTCAGTGGAAGGGACCCCGCTGCGAGATAGGGAAATGTTTTGACGATTCGCTCGTTGCGAGTTCACCGACGCATTTTATTTCACAACATTACCCGGGAAAGTTCAAGATCCGTGCCAAAACAATTGTCTTGGGTTTAATTTCATTCGCTTGTGATTCACCCGCTTCGAGCATTGCGTTTCACTCACAGGCAAGTATAATGTATTTTTATCCATAGTCTCAGGCTAAATTATGGGAAAAATTCACCATTGTTTAAATAAAAAATTACTTTTTACATTATTTTATTTTGTATTTATCAAAGGATCCGATACCCATTTCGGGCCTTATAGGAAGCTGCGAGGGAGTTAGAAATAATCGCTTGATAACTAATAGACTCGAGGTGCAAACAATTTTACCATTGGCTATTTAAAATAAAAATCTTATAAAAAGAGCATATAAAAAATTCGATGAAATTCCACGTAATACCCAAGCCCAGGTTTCGTATTGAATGTTTGCATTTTCCGTATTTCTCGGCCCAAAGGACTTTTATTTTTCGGGTTTGATTTTAGAAAAAAAAATATATTAGCGTACAATTATGTCAACAATTAATTGAATCCAATTTTTACATTCCAGTATTACCGACTGCATCAAAGGTTGTTCATCATGGAATAGATAAGATCAAAGCAATAATTAAATAATTAAATTTATTTCAAATAAAATTATTTTCATACTAGTATGGCCTACCTAACAAATGTCCCCTCTCTGCCCATAAAATGCAGGTGGATTTCCGACCAAATTGTCGAGTGAAAAAAGTAGGTTCGATATTCCGGGAAATGCGGTATTTAATGCGTTTCGCTTTGTCAGTATTTATTTATTTCCACTTCACCAGGATTTGGGTAACTAAAATCCATATTAATAAAAACCTTTCAATGACTTACATTTCAAATTTATTCCTAAGGCAAGATTAAAAGTAGGTATATAATACTTTGGGTGAAGAATTTGAATTTAACGGATGAATTAAACAGAGAGCAGAGCTATATTCTATTTCATTTGATCTAGTTCTTCACATAATGAGATAGATGAGAACAATCTTCGGGAAATCCATTCATATCTGCGCATATGCTTGCCGACCGGGTTAGCCTAGTGGGTAGCGTGCTCGCCGGCTAACCCAAAGGTTGCGGGTTCGAATCCCGCCCGCATGGGTATTGTGTTTGTCCAGATGGGTTTTTCTATGACTTGAAGAGGTGTGAAATGACCATAGCAGTCGAAGCACCCTATAAACAAAAATACTACTACTACTACTGCGCATATGCGGATTATGGTGTAACTATATCAAGGACAACTCTCAGACTTAAGTAAATGTATACATAAATACAAATAGGAGCAAATAATAGCGCTGAGAGTAAACGAAAAATATATTAAATATACGATAATTAATGTCCAAATCGGAGATCCGAAGAGCCAATCGGGACTTGACATTGGAGTTCGAAGAAGTATCCTGCTTCAGACACCTAAGTGTAATGGTATACGATAACATAAGTAAAGATTTGAATGAAAAAGTACAGGCGGGGAATCTTATATACTATGCAACTGCAAACAAACAGTTGTTCAGAAACCAGCTTATTACAAGAAGAACAAAGCTCAAACTAAAAATACGTCAAGCAAAACGGTTTGCTGTTCCACAAAATATATTCTTTAATGCGAATGATTTCGATAGGGAGCATCATCTTCTTTGTCAGAAGAGATACTCTGTATCGAAACCATTCGCATTAAAGAATATATTTTGTGGAACAGCAAAGCGTTTTGTTTGACCTATTCTCATCATAAAGTAGCTCCACCAAGTAACCCCTGTTTCGATCGCGAAAGCTCAAAATACATAAGGGCCTTGTCCTACCATTTGTCACCTATAGTTCAGAGACATGGACCATTTAAAGACCGGATGAAAGTGCCTTTAAGAGAATTTAAGCGAATGATACTAAGGAAATCAAAACACGTGGAATCCTTCACCTACATGGGAAGCAAGATGACATGGACGGACGGAAGGAGTTGTACGGATATCAAGTGTCAATATGCTCAATTTAAGAAGGCATTCATGGCTAATAGGCACTGCTGTGCTCAAGGAATATATAAACACAAACGGGAAATGTTCGGGTGGAGCATAGCGCTCTATAGAGCAGAGACAAGAACCGTCAGCACAGGAGATTAGACATGAATAAAAGTCTTCGAAGCATAATGCTGAAGATCAAGTGGACGGACAATGTTAGGAACTGCGAATTGCACAGAAAGGCGGAAGAAGGTAGTCATTTTGGAGTTCGATAAGAACAAGAAGTACAAGGTGGATATGATGTACCCAGAGGAATAATGGGTTCATGAAGAATATATATATTACAAGGAAAAATGGAAGGGAAGGGTCCTCGAGAGATGCTGAGGGACATAGGGCTAGTTGTAAGGGACCGTAGAAAGAAGAAATACCAAGGGGTGTAAGAGAGTTAGTAGGGGGTAAGTGCTGGAGTACTTTAGTCAACCAATCTTCGGATTGAAGTACTAATGAATGAATGTTTACTAAGAGAAATACACGGGCCCGTAAAGAAAAACAATGATTGGGGAATCAGGATTTGGGGAAGCTCGGAGAATAGAGTGGCCGTGGACATACGTCGAGAACGACAGAAGAACGGATGCATAAAAGATTGTAAGGTTGTCGAGGGGAAATCTACATAACGTGAGAAAGAAGGGTAGATCAAGGCTAAGATTAATTGATGACGTCAGTAAAAACTGAAATCAATGAACATAGAAGGATGGAGGGGAAGAATTGAAAATAATAAAAACGGGTAAAAAAAGAAGGGAGGCGAGTTGTGGACGAGGCCGAAACCCACCAAGGACTGTAGAGCCATGGACTGACGTTATTTTTAATTCACCAAGAACATAAAAAAGAATAGAAATTATTTATAAACAGTATAATGATTGAGAACCACGGTGTGCAAGAAAACAAAACGAAGAGCGTTTAAGGAAACTCGGGATAAGCCGGAGCGAGTTCGGACACTTTTTCGTACATAATCGTAGTTTACGAATCGGTATCTTTGTGGACATATGTAAAAACCAAAATAAAAAATTATCAAACCTCCTGAAATGTTATTATAAAAAAATTACGTTACATTATTCGCTACTCCGATTAATAATAACGTCCGAACTCGCCGCACAAAATGGGGTGAGTTCGGACACCTGTGATGTATTTAAGTTCATCTTCGAATTTAACATTTTCGTGACCATGGGGAATAGTAAATTCAATATAAATGCTGCTACAATAACAATAATCATTTATTTAGCGTATATATATAAGTTAAATTTCTGTGTGATGCCTTTAGATTTCTTTTTTAGTGACAAACTCTGGAAATGAAAAAGTAATACGGAGAAATTGTGAGCGTTGTATTGATGGAAATAATCCCCAATTTTTAATTATTTTGTTATTGTTCTTGGTATACGTATATTGTTGAATTGTAGGTGGATAACAGTTAAATACAAACGAAAAACTCATACGGGTTCAATATTTCTTTTAATACTAACATCGTCAAGAGACGGAAAGAGCGTAAAATCATGCTGCATTAATACAAAACGATTTGGTGAAACGGGATCAAATGTAATTAAAAATTGGACAATAATATATTTACAACTTAAAAAATTAATCAATATCAGAAATATAAATTAAAGCACAAAAACTAAACGGCCCTTTATGCAAGTCTCTTGGTGGAGCCAGCGGAAGAACAATTTGCGTTCTTCGCACGAACACTCGTCGACAACATCGAGAGACCTGAAATAAGTTTCTTGCACTGTAATATTCTTCAGGGGGCACTGCATACGGAATCATTCATCAGAAAAGATTTCCATTATTTTCCCAACAAAGAGCCTATGCCGTTTATTAGTCTCAAAATTCAATAAAATTAAATCATTTTACGATATAGAAACACCGGGAAATTTAAAATTACTTTCATCGAAATCATTCCTATTATTTGGTGGCAAGTTGAATGTCCCATCTTTAGATAAAATGTTCTCTGAAGAAATAGTATCCCTATCCTTGACCAAAGATTTGTCAATGCATTCTGCATTTACAGTTTTCCCTGGCTGAACGTTATTTCACCCCCTAAGATTTCTTTCCCACTGGTGTTTCTTTTCCGGTTGGTAATAACTCCTTGATGATTACTCCCCTTTTAGCAACGACCGTACATTTACCAGGATAATCGCTAAAATATTTATCGTCGTAATTAACTATGGAGGAACATCAGTCAAAATTATTTCTAAATTAATGAAATAATTCTCAAGAGCACGGCTAGTGACTGCTGCGTCAACTCTTAATATTTTCTCCCTAAACACTGTGAGTTTACGCCGCGTCTACATGAAACTCCTCATCCAATCTATTCCTGGATAGTTATCGTTGAACTTTTTTTCTTGTCGTTCATTCTGATGCAAAAATCCATCACTAATAATTGGAGGTCTACTGGTCGCTAAGGAATCCCCCACTTTGCGCATGTAAGCATCCCCTGTGCCAGCTGATCTTCCATGATAGGAACCGTTTGCCCGCCACTTATCATTGTGTGTTTTTTTTAGTTTATCGTAGAAAGTTGACTTGACCACTGCAAACTCCTTGCATGCAGTCCGAAGAGTGATCCTTCAACATTCCACAACCTCAACACCTTTCTCAATGTCACTCTCATTTTTTCTATGTGACTGCCGGTGTCCAACGACCCTTGCCTACGTTCTCACCATCCCGCGCGCGGAACTACACAAAGGCACATAAAATGTTCTAATTTTTAGAATATTGGCGATATCTCAGTGAAACTTTCCTTATGTAATAAGAAATACTTCAGTTTATGATGGAAAGTGAAACCGTCAATTTTAGACGTATTTACCGAAAAGTACAGTCGTTTCTTTTCGGCGGAGTGAAATTTCACCAAACTGCCGCACCGAAAACTTATCGGTTTGACTAAGACACGAAGTATCAGACTTTTACTGGTAATATGCTATATATTATCTTTGCTCATTTGGGAGACATGATTAAATGGCATAAAAATAAGAACTTTTGGAGAAAACAATGTAAGCGACCGCGGTCGCGATTGTCCGATCTCACCCCAACTTACGGAACCTAAGGTTAGGGACGGAGGGGGGTTTTGCCGGGTGGGTAACGCGCTCGGCCGGTTAACACAAAGGCCTTTGGTTTGAGTCCCGCCTTGGACATGGGTGTTGTCCTTTCCCTTCGTCCAATGCAGATCTTTCTTCGAGTCTACGAGGTTCTAAACAACTTTATTCATCGACGCACCCTGTAAACAAAAATACTGCTACTTCGGCATGAACATGCGAAGTGTTTTTCTTTCCGAAAGAACTCGAAGGAAAACCATCGTGGCTTCTAGCGTTCTAGGGTTACGAAAGGCCTCGCTTGGTCGTCCTTGTGTGCTCGACTGTAAGTTAGTTCACACCTTGCGGCATGATGTTCGGAGAGGAAAATAAAACGAAAAGTAATCTGTCACAGAGGTGCAGGAGAGGAAGGTGTTGGGGAAAATATGACTACGGTAGGAAAAAATGTTTGGTGGAAATAGTAAGGGTAACAGAAATCGAAGATAGTTCTAAAGAAATAGAATATTATGTAACTGAGTGATTGGAAGGGAGAGTGGATATTTTAGATAGCATGAAGGGAGGCAGAAAATACGCGGGATCAGTAATCGAAAATTTTTTCGGATTAATCGAAAATTACTTTTCGAAAAAATTAAACAAGAAGTCATGACGACTGAAGCGTGGTAGAATAAATTTATTTATTTATTCTTTTATGATGAAGTTTTCACGGGTTGTAAATCCCTTCTGGGGATACATGCGGTTAAATTTCCCTGCTGGAAAAATTTCCAATAAGGGTTTTCCCTGCAGGAATAACTTCCAGTTAGGAAAATTAGTCCCAGCAAATACTAAATGAAAATACACACATACATTAAAATCATAGTTGATTCACTGTTAAAACCCTATAGTGAACAGATTCGGTATAGGTTCCTCGAAGGGTATCTGATTCTCTATAGGTTCCCTGCAGGCAGTTTGATTCCCTACAGGAATTTAAATGGGGAACCATAAGGCATTTTGAATAGGGAAGTGGATGTAAAAATGGCAAAAGTTCGATACATACAACTACGACTTCCAAATATTGTTGTGCAACATGTCTCATATTAGACTTCTTCTATGCAGACATATTTATGCAACATTTTGCATAAACATACCTACAAAAAATAAGTCTAATATGAGAAACATGTTATTATATTATTAAAATATTATTAGGAAGTTGTAATTTTCCACATCAAACTTTTGCCATTATTTATGCGCACTTTACTACCTGCTGCAGCAATACCATTCTAATTTCATCAAATTGCAGTATTTATTCGAAAATGAAGTTTTTGAGTAGATATATCTACATGTATTTCCACATGTGTTGATTTCACAAAATTAAAACCAACAAAAAACATGGCTTTAGAATTTCCACCTCCTCCACTTTTTCTTACTACACTTTTTTGCGCTGAAATACATAATCTTCTTGCTTACAAATGAACTTCACTAGATATATTCTACCAAATGAAGCTGTGAAAATGAGCTACAAGCATATATTAAAAGGATTTTTAATGAGGAATCAAAACATCCAGTTATTTTCCATTTTAGCTATCCATGTTTGTGAATGTGAATACCTTGTATGTAATATAGGGTTTCACATTTTATTATTTTCACTAACAAAATTAGACTTCACTAGATTGATCTAGTTGTCTTGAACCTTTACACTTATTTATTCCAGCTTTCTCATCATCACTTTCAACACTTTTGTTACTCAAAAGACTAGAGTGTATCCAAGAAATACTCCAAACATTGTGATGAACAGACTTAAACTCTCAAAAATCATTTTTTGAAACCAAATATTTTCCGTACCATGATGCCGATGATAGCTGCCTTTCAGCACACTTGCAATTCCACCATATGCAGAGGAGCAGTCTGGATAGTGTTTCTATTATGTGGCATGACAATTCAATCAGAGGTGCATCAACACATTAACTTTCACATTTTATTCTAGTTATTGACCAAGTGATGAGTAAGTTCACCTGAAAAAAAAACAAATTAAAAATCTGCAGAGTAGTTTGTTTTATAAGCTAAACATTTTAACATGCATTCATACCTAAATATTCACTGAGACAATGGTACTTCACAAACCTGACATTATGATACTCAAATAGCTTGGGAATCACCATATAATAATTTCAACATCAGTATTTGATCTAAAAATGTCAAGTGAAGTAGATTCTGAAGTTGCCTATATTGCATGGCTGCTGGATAAATGAACCTTTCCAATTCTGGCACCAAAGTGGTCCCAGATATTTTTCCACTGCCTTTCCAAGCTGTTTTTCAATTTGTAAAAAAATGTCAGTAACACACTTTGTTAACTTGATATTTTCCAACACCCTAAACCCAATAGGAATAAAACTCAAGGCCTGAGTTTCAATGAATACTCTTTATCATTAGAAAACTTAAGGAAAAAATCCTATAGCCATAAAAAATTACATATAAAAGACACATATATTGTTGGTTAACTAGTTAACATTTGTCTTTGAGCAGTGCTTCACCACAGTTCTCTTCCATTGTCAAACCTTTTTTCATACAATCTTCCCTGTTGAAGGTCTCCTAATGACTGGAATACCAATAAAGGAGTCTTATGAGACCAATTTTTATTGGCAATAGATATTTTCCCTAGGTTCCTTTGGAAATTGTTCAATTGCTTCTTCTTTCTATTATCATTAGGTGAGTTTTCAATATGGGTGTCTGTTAATGTCTATGCGAGATGGAAAAAGTGGGGAGGGAAGGAGAAGTGGATGAGTGGCTAAGCAGTTGATGGTGAAAGGAAAAGGCTTCCTTTTGTCAAGCCCCAGGTGTAAGAAAAATAATTTGGGAAATTAATATAGCTATCTGGAAATGTAGGTCTCTTACTAGTTTTTACTTATTACATACTTACCCCAGAGTAAGAATGTC
>WURS02011820.1:0-12329 GCA_011762765.2 Rhinocypha anisoptera | reverse complement strand
AAAAAACCCAACTGGACAAACACAATACCCGCAGGACACGAACCCGCGACCTTTGGGTTCGTTCGCTCTACCCCCATGCTAGCCAGGCCGGTTTGACCTTAGGGACCCATGGAAGAGGAGAGTAGAGGAATCATGATTAAGAAGGGACGTTCGTTCGGAGGTTTCCTCGACGTGGATTCCGATAGCTATGCATAGCTCTCGTGTTTCCACCGCGTTTGATGGCCTTACGTGGCAACAGTTTCACCGGAATTCCAGCTGGTGTCTTCGACCTTCGGCATTCCACCTTCAACCTGAAGACGCCAGCTGGAATGCTGGCGAAACTTTTGTCACCTAAAGCCAACAAACTCGGTGGAAACCCTACAGCCATGTAGGGCCAAGAAGAGATGAATCACGCCCATCGAAATCAGCAAACTATAGAAGACACTGATTCTTCACCGCTCGAGGCGTAAATTTCCTTCTTTAAAATTTTTCTTATCTTGAGAGGGAATTTTGATACGCGGGGAGTACACGAGACAGCCAAAACAATATATTTTTACTACTACTGCTACTTGTCCAGTTATCAATAGTCTAGCCGGCCGGGTTATCCTGGTGGCAGCGTGCTCGCCGGTTAACCCAAAGGTCACGGGTTCGAATCCCGCCTATGGCATGGGTGTTGTATTCGTCCAAATGAGTCTTTTCTGCAATTTTAAGAGGTGCTAATGACCACAGCCGTCGACTCACCCTATAAATAAAAATACGACCAGTACCACTTGAATAACCATTAAAATTATTCTTGTCACTGAATATAAATAACTTAATAACAAAGCTCAATGGCATTAGTGTGATTGTAACAATGCTCTGCACACTTTCAGAACTTCCGCATAACACCCACGATGCCAATTCTCGTCACCCACCTCTCCATCGCTTATCTAACATTCTATGTTTTAATATGGCATTCTGAATCTCATCATCTCATAGTAATTCCGTCATCAACTACTCCTAACTCCTCCGGATTTCGCCCGACGTCCGCCTATCCTTTGCTAGAACTCTTTGAGAAAAAACATAATTTAAATTTAGGAATATAGAAATGTTAGCTTCATTAACGTAAATTCATTCATACACGTGTACATTAAACATGTTAACAACGACGAAATGCGTCGTATGGTATTTGTATTAAATAAATATGCACTTGACATTTGCCCAGATTCAATCATTTGCTTCCCATTTAGCATTCACCGTAGAGAAAATCAACGAACACCGATTGTAACCTGTGTTGAAGGATAAATGTTGTCATCATAAATTCTATATCACACGCAGACCCCTTATTCCGCACAGACAACGCTGGATATATTCTGACGCCATGGAAAATAGACCAAGGGTTGATCCCACGCTAAATGAAAAATTTTGCAAAGGATGTTGGAGTTATGCGATTACAATATTGGATTACATTGCCATGAAACCAAAACACCCGGGGACCGTCAACGGAGTTAGAGTCTAACTTCAACCACCCTGGTTAGAATTCTCCCTAGCATGGAGAAATAATGAATAGGTCAGCTGGCTCAAGACGTAAGCTTACTTAAGAATTTTCTTCAAATACAAAACTGTTATTCAAATTATCCGAAATGCTACGATATTGGATCTTTAAGCAAGGAAAGGAGATTAGTCCGCTAATTAAGTTTGATTAACGATTTACAGAAGGTCGACTTCTCAAGAATGTTAATTGGAAAATTTTCCGAATCATTTTGATGACCAAAAATGAATTGCCAAATTAAAAACGATATAGGTGCTAATGCTATTCAATGTTTCGACAAATCGTTAAACCTACGACTAGAAGATAGTCGATTATCAATCTGTACGAAAATAGATATAGACGTTCAGTATAAAGCTTCGAATGCATTACGTACAACGAATATTGAGAGTAATAGATCGCTGAGAAGCTTCAAGACAAAATAGATTTGCGCACTGGACGCTAGGAACAGAGTTACGTTTAATTCGTATGAATGAAAGGTAATTACCGAATTATCATAATGTAATTGAAAAAATGAAGGAAATTATTGTATGACGACCATGGTGAATAAGACTTGTTAATATTACCTTGAATGTTAGAATTTAAGTTTGCCTCATGACGCCACAATCGAATATTCTCTTGGAATTCAACTTGACGAATAAGTTCACTGACGTAAGCCGAAACAAAATTTCACAGAATGTCATTACTCCCAACATTTATCATTCAACTTCCCACTCACCTAGCGTTTTCATGGACAGTAACGATAAATGTCTAAAAAATTAAGCTTTGGCCACACATGAAATTTGATGTCATTAAAAATTTTATTCATTTTCTCTTACGGGAGATGAATAATGTCATTGAGTAAAAATCTGAGAATTACTCTACCTCAAATAATATTTATTTTTTTAATATTGGCATTTGGTAAAAACGATAGATTGTTTAATCACAACCGATTAATGTGAAAAATCATAAAAGTTAACAGTAGTTCAAGTCACCGCATTAAATAATTCCCTTATACTAATTTTTCGTAAAGTTATTGCACAATTTTTCTTAATAATTTCATCTCTCGTGAACATCATTCGGCAATGAGAACTAAATATGATTACTTCCTATGAAAAAACACGTAAATTTCTTATTATAAGAGAAAGGAACGTTAAACAACGCGAAAGATTTTAATAAATGAACTTTAACAAAAGCTAAGCATATCACAGGAATATGATGGTATTATTGCATATCTCCCGTTAAAAAGTATTTATTTATACTCATTAGTTCAAATTAAAAATTGTAATGGAAATTTTCCGTATCTCGGCTAAGATATCCTACAAATATATAAGGAAATCCTCACAAATTGTGGACGTGATTAACCAACGTAAAAGAAATGACCGCATCGTACTTCTTGTCAATATTTCAACTTATGCATTTTTTATGGTGTTCTTTCAAGTCGGTCATCACTAACAACAGGCTCTTAAGACCGGTAGGAAGGGCATACAAGGATGGGAAAGGAATGATGGAAGAAATCTGGTGGTCAGGGGGCATCCCGAAATAATAAATTAACGATAACTGACTGATTGGCATTTCTGAAAGAAAATAACTTTTGAATCTAATAGATCTTCGAAAAATGAAAATCTAAATACTTGCTACTAATTTTTAATAAAACGGCTACAGAGGAGTTCCTGGAGCGATTTGTAAACAGGCGTCGTCATAGCAACATACATGTGATGGATACAGGGGTTTTCCTGCTATAGGCAATATAGCCGGGAGATCACAGAAAAAATAATGAAATTACGTGGGATAAGAATCCCTTATTTCAACTGCCTCTTCGGGGTAACTACCCCTCGATGCTGAGAGAGGCACCGCTATGTATAGCTGAAAAGGACTGAGGGACGAAATGCCATACCTAAGGCTTTATTTATTTTCTGTTTTTCCTAGATCACTCATGCGAGAATTGAATAAAGACAAGCATGCAACAAATGTCTCTGAAAAAGCAAGGTGATGAGAAGATGAGGGTCAATCGTTTCAAACTTCGTGACAGATTTTAACGGGAAACGAACCAATTCTGCTGCGAATTAAGATTCCCTCGGGCATCAACGACGAAAATGCTATCAAAGTATTGTTTACTTACATTTTATGCGCAGTGAAGCCGGAGCACTAGCCAACGAGAACCCCGTGCTGGTGTTGGTGGCGATGCATTTGAATTCCCCAGCATCCCGAACGGGATCAACCCGTCGAACGATGAGGTGAGATCCACGCTGAAATCGGCGTGTAGTGTTCGGAACGAGTTGGCCATCCAATTGCCAAGTATACGCGATACCATCCTTTTGAGAAACCCGGCATCTCAATTCGGTCGACTCTCCGGCTAACACAGTGGCCCTCGCTTCGGGACTTTCGGAAAAGTAAAAAGCATCTCCTATCTCCTCCGATTTTCCTTTGGAAACACTTATGCAGAGAAAACAGAACACCACTGAAAAGAACAAGGAGAGAAAATAAAATTCAATCGCAAGGAATATGAGTGTGATTTTGTATGCTACTACAGATTCAGCCACTCTTTACGACATAACCTTCAAATTTGAGAATAATTAAAACCAATTTCAACAAATAAGATAAACACAGCCTTAACTACATCCCTGTATGTAATCTTAGGACATCAAGAGTATTTAAATGAAGAGAATGCATGTCAACTAACTAATAAAAAACTTTAATGGAATCAGGCAAAAACACAGACAAAAAGAATGAAACTTGTATTAAAAGACAATATTACCATTTAATAAAAATAGAAAAAAAATGCCTACTCTAAATTTAACAGAGATGAAACCAGCAGAAAGTTCTTCGGCTCCATCCCTGACAAAAAAATCTAATACAAAAGCCATCTTTTTTTATGGGATTGAGCGCTATGCTATTGAAAGAATAATATTTTACTCAAAGGATACGATTTCCCTCAATTACGTGATCCGAAAAAAATAGCATTCAGTCACCACTACGGATTAGACGAGCAAAAAATTCTCCCTGCCAATCCTCACCCTCCCCTTGCGCCAGGATGTAAACACACTGACAACTTGAGAAACTCCGGTGATTATGACAGTTGTAAATATAAACAGAATGAGACACCCGAAAGCACGTACACAATCAAAGATTGAGAAATAAAAAATATAGCAGTCAGACATCTGATAACACCACGCAACCCTAATCACATCGTCTGAGTCACCGAAATCTACCATTAACACACGTCCGTTTTATTACCGCCCATGCATAGAGAATCGATAAAAGCTGTGAATGCATTTTAATAGACGACTGCAAGAAAAATACGAGAAAATGAAAAACACGCGCATTGATTCCAAAAAATTTCAAGGAACCAATGCAAGTACAATTTCAAAAACATCACACATTCTCCATTGTAAACATGAATGTGTTGAAGTTGTCTGACTACTACACCTGAGCCGAAAGCAAAATATAAAGAACATGAATGAAAAGTATATTCAAAAAGTCTTGAAATTGGAAAAGAATGCATTTTCTCACCAATAACGACCGGAGTGAAAAAGTTTGTGGTCCAAATCTGAGCCATCGCCGCAGGCAAACCTATTTAGTTATGAACTTGTCACATTACAGTCGACCTGCTGGAACGAATTCGTCCAACTGAACTGGCTCTCTGATGCCAAATTGCTAGTTTTGTCGGTTCTCTGTGAGGGCAGCACCATCTAGAGTGCCGGGAGAGGTCTGGGGGGTCTGGGACAATCGGTACAATGAACCTTCAAGCCCGGTTCATTCAAACAAGGAAAGAGAAAATAAAACTTTTACTTTGTCTAAAGACATAGGTGTTCTTTCTATATGTGTTCCTATAAACATTAAAGCATTTATCAACATATTATCAACAATAAACGATTTGTATTTTTCATTCCTACTGGTAGCGCGAATCACAGGTGAATCCCTGACCCGATACAAACAAGATATTTTGTCGCACATATCAGTTAAAATCTTTATTAGGAATCTTGATTTTACATAGCAATATCGAAAACATTTAGTAATTGCTATCATGTGAGACAAAATATAGTGCCCAGAAAAATATTTACTTAACGGTAGCAGCGCCACTACTTAGAAATTATAATTAAGTTATTCATCTTTATTTCCCGCCATAAGCGCAAGAACGTATTTTGTAAACAAATTACAATTTTAAAAGTTATGCAGTCGAGAGTTGTTGCCCTTGTGGATATGGATTGCTTTTACGTTCAGGTGGAAGAGAGAATAACCCCTGAATTTAAAGGAAAACCAGCCGCCGTAGTTCAATATAATAATTGGAAAGGAGGAGGGTAAAATTCTTTCTCATTCATGTATACCTTTACTAATTGATGTTATTGTCCTTAACCATGACTGCTTATTTGAATCATTTACATAATATGCTTAGTATAATTGCAGTTAATTACGAAGCTCGTGATAAGGGTGTTACCAGGTTTATGAGAGGGGATGAAGCGAAAGAGAAATGTCCCGATATTATTCTTATACGTGTTAACGAAGTCAGGGGGAAAGCCGACCTAACGAAGTAAGTAGCATCAAAATTAAGAAATTAGATTTCAGATGAAAATTGACTATTCGAAACTTGGCTTTGTATTTTATCTAAGGTATAGAGATGCTGGTAATGAAGTTTTGGAGGTTATGTGTAAGTTCAGCAATTGCGTTCAGCGAGCAAGTGTCGACGAAGCATATCTTGATCTTTCCGAAGAAGTTGACAAAAGACTTGACACAGAGAAATATCCCGGTGAACTACTTGCTTCAATTTCCTTGCCGAATACATTCGTTGTTGGATATGCTGAGGATGGTTGTAACGATGAAGGTCAGTCGCTTTAAGAAATGAATTATCATGTTGTTTCACAATCATCCACCCATTATGTTGAAGGAAGTTACTTATTCAAGAGATTTTTCTTCTTTTGTAACTTTTAAGCGCTTTATATATAGTCTTAAAGATTCAATAATCCGATGGGATATTACACTCCATCTTCCTCACCTCCTGAAACCTTATTGACATCCGTCATGTAACAGAAGAAAATCTTAATTTGGGGTCGTCAGTTCCTTGTGGAAGTTAATTTCAATCTTCTAACGGCACTACTGACATTTGTACCTTTTGTGCTCCGCACTAGTTCCCTAACTTATTTAGAATCTCATAATGGGCTACTTTTGTCAATTGAAAATTGTAATGAAGGTGTCATTGGAATATATTTACTATTAGGTGTTTTTTTTCATTGATGAAATATGTGACTCATTCTCTCTGCTTACCTTTATTCAGAAATTCGAAAAGATGGTACAGGGAAATGGCTGAAGAGTTTATGGGATCTTGACTGCGACCCACTGAGTGTAAGATTAGCCATTGGAGCTGAAATTGTAGAAGAAATGCGAGCTGCTATATTGAAAACAACAGGATTTAAGTGCTCAGCAGGAATATCAGGAAATAAGGTATTCTATCCCCATGGGTGTTTTAATTTTTACTTAAGTTCACTGAATGTTGTAGTCCCAAGGAAATTTCAAATGCATTCAGAAGCACTTTAGTTTGTTAACCAGTTCTCACCACTGTAATTCGTTAATTTTCATATTTTTTTAATTTGACTCAACTGTTTCTATAGCCATAACTTATCAAACCTAAGACTTATGGAATGTTACTTCATTATGTTACTGCAAATATGAAATGATTATTTTACATAAAGATTTAGGTTATCATTGCATTATGTTTAAATGATTTTTGTGGACTATATTCAACAGGTCCTAAGTAAATTAGCTTGCGGACTGCACAAACCAAATCGGCAGACTGTTCTACCACATTCCTCTGTTTCTGAGCTCTTCAGCAAACTTCCTGTGCATAAAGTCAGGAGTCTTGGTGGTAAATTTGGCACATCGTTGGTGGAGGAGCTTGGTTGTAAAGTCATGGGGGATCTCACTCGCTTCACGGAAAGTGAACTTCAGCGTCGATTCGATGAAAAGACAGGGTAAGAACTTTAGATCTCTTCTTTTTTTATGTCTATGTATATGTTTATGGTATATCAGATTATAGTATAATTTAATTATGAAGGAAATTATTGTTAAATTATTTATTAAGTTGTTTAAAATATTTCCTTCTGGAAGGAAAACTTCTTTCAATGAATATACAGTACTTGTATATGTTGGCCACCCAAGGTTCCAGTGGATAGTGTTCAACTTAAGGTGACCAAAATTTAAAGGTGTGCTCATATTCAATTTGTTTTGCTGGTTCCATGAAAGAGTGGCCAACCTGGGAAGTTTTACTGTTTTGTAATATTCAATATCTTCTTACCAGTGCTAACTTTTTTGGCAGCTGAATTCAAGCTTTACACTTTTTTGGCATTCGTCACCATAGTATATTTTATGTTACACTTTTGTAAAATGTCTTTCTGTAATCTGCAGCATTTAACATTCACCAAGTTAGTGTATTCTCAAAGTTGGCAGTTTTATAATGGAAGTGAAACAAAATTATTGCTGCAGTTGAACTTCAACCTATGTTAAGTGACATATATTGAAATGTAATGACCCAAAGTTTCTTGCAAATGTCTTGCTACTGAGGCCACTAATTAAATTTATATTATTTTCTCAGTTGAGAATTCTTTTAAGCCACTCAGAGAATGAAAAATATTTTATAAATCAACCACAATTCATGAATTACTTTCTGAATGTCGTCTTTTCCTGAGATTTTCATAAATTATGACAAAGTGAATATGTTTGAATTTCAGAGCCTGGCTATACAACCTTGCTAAGGGAATTGATAATGACCCAGTTGTTCCTCGATTAATAAGCAAGTCAATAGGATGTTGCAAGAAGTTCCCGGGCCCTAAAGCTTTATCGAAGAAACAGGATGTAAGTTAGCTCCCAAATATATGCTCCAAAACCATTTTCTATAAAAGAAACTCTCAAGTAATGTAATTTATTTGGAATTTTTTTATGATTACTATGTGCAAATAGTATGATACTCTTGGTTAAAAAAATATTTTCATTGTTAGAGCTAACCTTATTGGATGCTAGAATGCTATAAGATATAACATATGTTGGTGTAATGACCCTGACTTTGAGTTAAAAAGAAAGTATTTACTTTTTGTTAATGTTTTTAAGCACAAAGTTGTCACAAATTAACAGCTAAATGACCAAATTTCTTTATAAGATAATTACTGGTTCATTTTGATGGTACAGTTGTGACATAAAGATTACCATATTGATATCTAAAAATCATATTATATAAATATATTTACTTTTTTCATTTAGCAAATTCATAATTTATTGATGAATAAATTTTACTCAAGGATTTATGTTTATGTGCAATTGTAAAATTGTCACAATTTACATTAGTAATTTTTATTCACTGTTTCAACAAAAATTTTCAAATTTTCATCTCCAATTAAAATATATTGATTTTATTTCATCCTTTGAATTATAAATTTATTTCAAAATCCTTGTTTTACATTTTAATTACAAGGGCATGATAGATTTGACAGCTCCTTTTACTCTTGCACAATTCACTGTCATAATCTGAAGTTGGCATATCAAAATTGTAATGTTTCATTTACAGATTTCCATGTTTGTGAGTGTTGCCCTAAATCTCATGCCACAATTTCTTGTAGTAGGCAGAAAGGCATTTTTTATATGTCAGGGGATGAATTTTTATGGCATTTTAATGATATTGAATGCTTTTCCTTTTGTGGTCATTCTCATGTACTGATACTAAATGAGCCATCTAAAATGGAAATTAAACTCATTTAAAACCATCAGTTACAAAATGTCAACTTTATCTAAAGCCAATGGATGTCAATGACTTACTTATAATCTTTTGACTGGTCAAAGACTGATGACAATTTTTAATGGGGCATTGCAATAGAAATGTTTATTTATTGGTTAGCAATGTATTAATATTTACATTTAATCAAATTCCTTCATTGGTGTAGTTTTCCACCTTTGCTAGTGATTTCTATATATAATATCCTTTAAAATATTATTTTAATAATTCAAATATTTATAGCCTTGTTTATAAGCAAATTTTTCAACTGATTCTTTCTCTATTTGACATTATGTTACACTCTTTCAGGTAGAATGTTGGATGTTGGAACTTGCTTCAGAAATGAGTGACAGGCTAAATAGGGATATGGCTGAGGTAATAAATAACTAAGAATACTCATATTCCCTGGCATATTATTTCACTCCTGGACATTTTGTCATCATCACACACTTTATAGTCCTAAGTATCTAGCACAGTAGGTTTTCTAAAATGTTACTTAATAGATTTAACTGTTCAATATGATATGACGTCAGTGGCTATTGAAGATAAATTTTTCAAGTTGATATATTAGTTTGGCAAATTAGCACTTTGGGTTTCTGACTTTTTAGTGGGACATTGAGAAAGTGTTTTCGGCATTCTTCTGATTGCTTTTTTAATTGCCTTGTAGAAGAGAAACAAAAGTTTAGGGTAACAGTCCCATATCATTTTCCAAGTTATTAACAAAAATAAATATCAAATGACATTCTTCTGTTTGTGTATGGTAACTGGTGGATTTGTCCATGTTTTGCCCTTAAAGAATTTAATCACTACTAATTACTCAACAAAAGCTAGACAGCTGGATGTTCTTCGATAAGTAATTCTAAGTAATCTTGGAGGAAGATTTCTTGGGTTTCCATCCGGGTCCAGGGGTTGGTTTCCACTGACGTTTCGAAGGCTAAGGCACATCATCACCCTGAAGACAATGGTGGACTTAGCCTTCGAAACATCGGTGGAAAACAACCCCTGGACCCGGATGGAAACCCAAGAAATCTTCCTCCAATTTATTCGCTGGGAAAACCTGAGATCCTAAGTAATCTTGGCTATAACTAAGATTTTTTCTTAAGAATGTCTGTTAGACCTGTGGTTTGGTTCTCAATATTATAAAATTACCTAAAAGTATGGTAAACCGCAAAATTATGATGTTTTCCATTCCACAGGACCAATCATACTATGAGTATATATACTATTGTAAAGTGAACATGACTATTCACTGATTCTCGATAATCTGTTGTTGACCTATGTATAAGGTAATAGAGTTATGTAAATATATAGCCCATACTTAGTTACAAACCATGAGGGAAAATAAGTCTGTTGTTAAATACTGCAATATTTAGTGAAAAATTAATTACTAATGCATGCTACCATGGTGTGAGTTTTCGGTTGTGTAGTGACTTACAATCTTGATAAAGTACATCCTAAAGAGAATTCACCATAAATAAGGGGTCTGCTATTCTTTAAGAGTTATCGTAAACATAAAATTGCCAGTAGATCATCCATTAACCTAGATAAGTAAAACACAACACTATACACTACAATAGCCTATTAGCAAAATAGAAGGGCTAGCAAATGGACTGAAAAAATGATCCTTCAACTTTGAATACTTATTTGTCATTTTGCAAGTCTTAGATAAATAACATGAAACAATAGATATAATTTCCAGAAATCTTTATTTCCTCCTGCTGAATCCAGTAAAGTTATAAACTTTTTACTTTTATTGCTCCATAAATTTTAGATAACACTGATTACTTTTACATTTTATCTTTGTAAGTTATAGAATATCGTGATATTTGTTGCAAAATGTAAACTGTCTGTCTTCAAATATTTGGCTCCTTGTTCACCACTCAGAACAAACGAAGAGCACGTCTTTTGACTGTGCATGTGCAGATGGACCCTCCAAGTGACAGCTCTTCAGTGTCATCATCTATGTCACGCTCTGGTCATCTTTCATCCTACGAGCCAGAAAAGATATCAGCAGATGCCATCAGACTTATCATCAAAACCAACACAGCTCCTTCAAGTAGTGATTTATGGTATGACATATTACATCCTTTTCCAATGTATTTATTAATATCTTGCTATTATCTTTTATGCCAAATTATGCATCCTGTGATTCCTGGATGATCGCAATGTTTTGATCCCACTTGAGTCAATGTGACATGTTGTTTGAAGCTGAGTGCATAATTGGGCCTAAATCTGGGGTTTCCATCCATGCTTAAAAAATATTATCATGTAGTACATATATTTGGGTATATACATAGGGCTATTAAGTTTTCAATTGAAAGTAGTAAGCAAGAAATAGGTACTCATTTTCTCATTTAAAAAGAATGACTTATCCTGCAGCAGCAGAGATACTCTGTCAAAACATAGGTACAATTTTGTTCAATATGAAACCAAAAAAAAGCAATTTTGGTAGGTGTCACTCAATGGAGGTCCTTCAATATGAGAGAGGAAACTAAAAACTTTGCTGTTCCTGAACAAATAAAAAATCAGGAATGAGACCTTAAACATTAGAGCAACTGAAAGTTTCAAATTGTCAAAAATCCTCTGATGAAAATTTGATGAATGAACTTCCATACACCTATTTCTCACCCCTTCCTTGATGTAGGTATTCTCCATACAATGACTGCAATGCATACAATGTAATGCCTTTCCTTTCAATTTTCAACTCAAATTTTTCTCATTACCAGTCAATCCACCCAATTCCTCCTCCCTCGCCTGTCACCCCCCTTCCCCATGAATTTTATTTGAAACTCTGGGATACCTGTGAAATCCACCAGAATATTGATATGTTGTATCAAACTGGTCTCAGTAAAGTGTATTTTGTGAAATAGCAAAGTTTTCCCTTTCCTCTCATACCATGAAACATTATTCTCTAATGTGAATACATATAATACATAAATATGTAGTGCAAAGTTGTATAGGTATACATGTATAGTGTATTTTATCTGAGTTTATTGTAGGGGGGTGAGAATGCCAAGCTTTGTATGTTAATCCTGAATTAAGGATACTTCTATGTGGAAAAGTTTCATGTTGGAAAAATAAAACAAT
>WURS02011809.1:0-12329 GCA_011762765.2 Rhinocypha anisoptera | reverse complement strand
ATGATTAAATTTGAGGATAGGCTTAACAAAATTTAATGACCTATTTTTCCAATTTACACAGTTTTTTGGACAGAGCCCAGAACCTCAAACTAAGAGGCAAAAAACTTGAGACCTCCCTACGTTTTCCGTTCGATATTTTTGAAAAAACGACGACCTGTACCGAATGGCGGGTCGTAGTGGACAATTTTAGAACCACAACAGACATAAAATTACTGATTATTCAAACGCTTACAGTCTATTATTAGAGTTCATTAACTTGGTATTGTAGCTCCATGTGCTTACCACAAAAAGCCATCGAAAGTTTAATGATTTTTTTGACGTGAGAATGTTCTTTAACCTTTACATCATATTGCTTATCTATAATTTGCTTTAATCCCATTTGGGCTACCAAGGCTAAATCTTCTGCATTTTTAGATATCTTATACTCAATAATAATTGCCTTATCTCCTTTACCAACTTTGGGGATCATGATAATATCAGCTCTTCCACTTCCTGACTCTTGTTCACTTGATATTATATAGCTCGGTGCTAGCATATTAACAATCCCTAACATAAAGCCACTGTAAAATAATTCAGCCTTTTTCTCTCCCACCTGATGAAAACTAGTGCTACTGTGCAGCAACTCCTGCATTCTTTGTTTAAACTCCTCTATTTTACCAGCTGGCAGTAAGCTCATTAGCGGATAATATAATGAGCTATCCATTTGTAATTGTTTGCCAAGCCATTGTAGTAATCGAGTTTCATAAATAAATTTTACTTCTTCATTTGGTGCACTTAATTCAAAAATATTTCTTGTTGGCTCAACAGCGGTAGGATTCAAATAACCACTAAATAATAATAAGCTAAACAAACCTGAACGTGAACTAATATCAGCAAAACTTATTTGTTTCATAATAGGAGCAATAATAGCTTTACCAGCAGCCAATACTTGAATATCCTGCTGCATCTCATCTGACAATAAAACATTATCAATCCAACCAGTTCCTCCACTGTCAACCCAATAATAATCTAGCTTCCCTTCACTTGATAAACACATCATAATTGACCAAGGGTTATGGATGACTTCTCCCCCAAAATTATAGCCATTATACCAATCCTTAATTTCTGCTGGACTGGTAGTAAGTGGTACTTTAGTTAATAACTCATCCACTTCTGTTTGAGTAAATCCATAACTACTTGCAAATTTTTTATCTAATAAACTATATTCTTTAACATTATTCAAACCGGAAAATAATTCAGCTTTAGCAATTCGCAAAATTCCTGTAATAACTCCCCGTTCAACTGGCAATTCTTGATCGCCAGTTTCCCTTTTAAAAGTAGATTTCATGATTCCACGAAAAATGTCTAGTACATTTTGAAATTCTGTTTCATTAGTACCAAAACGCCTGTAAGCACTATTAATTGGCGTGTCATATTCATCGATCAATACCCAAGGCTTTTTATTGTAATGTTTGTACAGCAAGTGGCTTAAAATAGCCAAACTATTCTTGATATTGTCTAGAGTTACCTCGCCAAATAAATATTGGTTGAAATCTGCTCGTTCATCTGATGCAAGCTTATCACTATTAGCTAAATATCTATGTGACTGAAATAATTTCCGTAACTGGCTTTTTATTCCTTGTTCAATATCGTAATAGCTTGAACCTTCTACACTTTTAAAAGTAATAAATATTACGGGAAATTGACCTTGACGCTTCATAGCATTTGTTATACTAGCAATTTTTAATGGTTTCAGTTCTTTAGTCTCACCAAAGCCTGAATCTACTTTTCCACCAGTAAATAATTTATAATTTACCTGATTTTCTAGCGACAAAGGATTGCCCTCATTATCTAGCTCTATTTCTAGAAAACGTCTGACCATATCCATATTAATACTCTTACCCCAACGTCTTGGTCGAGTAATTAAAATTACCTCTCCACTATCCTCTAGCAATTCTTTAATCATTAGGCTTTTGTCAACAAACACATCACTATTTAATAATAATGTCTTAAAGTCATCAGTACCTACCCTCATTCTAGGTAGTTTATACTCATCTAAAATCCTATTAATGCTTTCAGTTGTTGTATTGCTCAAAGGGTTAAAGGTCATATTTTTTTATTATTTGATAATTTACTTGGTTGCTATGAAGGTTTAGTTTTTATAACGAAACCTTTTATGGTATTAATCAATTTAATGTGTAAGGTTCTCTAGCATATAAGAACCATTGTTCCATGATTTCTTTAGCCCACATCTTTTTAAACATTAATTCAGGGTCTTTATAAATTTTCATGTATAATTTAAGGCTTTCTTTGGTTAACGCCATCTTAGAGATTTGTTTTATCATCTTGATAGCATTGCTTGCTGCTTTAGAAGTTAATACTAAACAAACTGATGATAGTAAATACTCCTCTTCACTACACGACACCCTATAATATCTCCTATCTCCATATCTGAGTTACTGTCTATGCCTTGTATGGTAATTGGTTTGTGCTTGCTCTCAATCATGTTAGTCAAAGTCAGATTCTTTCCTCTATGTACATCTGCCACTTTATAAATACACATGTAAGAATCTCGTAACCCTAGCAAATACTTTTTGTCCATATCAGTAAAAGAATCCCCTTGAGTTTTTAACAAGTGATCAATACAATTCCAATGTGTTTTAGTAATCCTATGTGGATATTCGTTACTCAGAAAAAACTCTGTTGCACCATAAATTATATAATTAGTGATATTCTCGCCTAATTTACTGCTTAACTCTAGAAGATTAACTTCTGCTGAATTTTCATCAAAATTATCCGGATCGGTTACCTCGCTAATAAAACTGCCAATAACGTCATGAAATAGTAATGTGTAATCTTCTTCTAAGTTTTTAATTAATGGTATTATTTGGTTAATTTTCATCATATAAAAATAAGTACGTTAATTAATAGGTCTATTTCTAATAGCTATATTTTTTATTTTATTATACCTAATTCTTTTACTATTTACAACATACGACAAAACCTCATTTGTTGAATCTAAATATCTACTCATAAATAATATTTATTCAATATTTTAACTACATTATATCATATTTTTTCTTATCACTAATGTTATGTAACGCGAGTTGCCAATTAATTATACAGGTAAACCTTTATTTAAAGCGGTTTGCAAGTAGGAGTTGTAGTTAAAATGTTCGTTATAATTAGCTATATTTAAAAATATAGCTAATTTTGAACCTTTTAATGCTATAAGTTACCTTCAAAGGCTTGATGAAATTCAGCTTTGTGGTTAGCAATTAATTGGCAACTCGCGTTATGTAATAAAAAATTTTTTATATTTTTTGATTATCAAATAATATACATAACTTCAAATCGCTCTTAACTAAATTTCACCTATTATCAGAATATCATCCATATTATAGTTATCTATTAATAATTCTAGATTTACTGTTGGTAGCATTTGGTGATCCTGACACTATGTGTAGAATCCTGCTAGATATGCATCTAAGGTCTGCTCATCACTTACACTTGATATGAATTCTATAATTTTAGGGATATCTAACTCTTTAAGGTAATCTATTAGTTTAAGAGTGTCTAGTTGTTTCTTATTTAAAAAATCATATATTTTTTGTATCTTTGTTGATACAAAAAGATTAATTGTTTCCGAATCTAGTACTCACAATAATTCCCCAATAATTCCTGTAACAGGTTTTGGTCAGAATTACATATGTAGTTAAAATTTTTACTCCCAAATAAATTAGTTAGATAATCGCTCGCGTCTACAGCCTTATTCAAGTTAATGTTTAAGTTGCTGGCAAGTTTCATAAGTAACATTGGATTATTAAGTAACGGATTATCATACTTAATACCAACAACATAGATATCATTCTCTACTTTAATAGATTTTTCTTTAAACTTACTTTCTACTTTTACTAGTTTTAATGTTTTTTGCTCTGCAGCGATATCTAATTTTTCTTTTAATAAAGCATGTGATATTTCTTCTGCTGCAATGAGGCTTGTAGAATCATTGATTGTCTCTTTAGTTTCTGTATAAATTGTTATATTATTCTTAACTTTTATCTTTTTTTGCTCAAAAACTTTTTGATTTTGTTTAGATAAACCAATAACATCTCGTACTATCATATCATCGCACTGTAAATGTGTTTCTACGTCTGATATTTCTCTAATCAATAACCATTTAGATTTAGAGTTTTTGTGCCATATCCTTACTGTCCGATCATAGCTTCCTGATGCAATAGTCTCACTATCTCGAGAAAATACTACATCTGTTACCCAATCAACATGCCATAGTGCATTTAGAAATTCACCAGTTGTGCTATCCCATAACTTTATTGTGTTATCTTCACTTGCTGTTGCAATAGTCTTATTATCTGGTGAAAATACTACGCTTCGAATCCACTTAGTGTGTCCATCAGACGAAATTTGTAACAACGTTGAGTTAATAACACATAGTTTTATATCACTACCATCGACTCCATTACATGCTATTGCAATAACATTTTTATTTGGGTCAAAAGAGATACTTGTAACTCTACCATCAGCTCTAAGTCTTTCCTTAAGTTTGCCAGTTGTATTACCCCATAATGCTACTGTTTCATCTTCACTTGCTGTTGCAATAGTCTCACCATCTAGAGAAAATGCTACACTATTAATTGAATCAGTATGTCCAAATAATGTGTTTTTGAGGTTATACGTGCCTCTATACCATAATTTTACTGTTTTATCTTTACTTGCTGTAGCTATATCACCATCTAGAGAAAATGCTACACTTAGAACCATATCATCATGGCCAAATAATGTTTTTATAAGGTTATATGTACTACTATTCCACAGTTTTACTGTTCGATCATAACTTGCCGATGCAATACTATCGGGGGAAAACGCTACACAAACAATAGCATCAGTATGATCAGTAGATATTGTTTTTATAAGAGTACCCGTTACATCCCATAATTTTACCGTTCGATCATAGCTTCCTGATACAACTCTTTCTCCATTTAGCGAGAATGTTACGCTAGTGACAACACTAGCATGTCCAACTAATGAAGTTACTATTCCAACAAATCCACCACTAGACATCTTTAATTTCGTATGCAATTTCACTGTTTGGTCAGAGCTTGCTGATGCAATAATCTTACTATCGGGAGAGAATGCTACACTCATAACCATACCAGCATGCTCACATATAGTTTCTATAAGATTACTAGTTGTAGCATCCCACACCTTTATTGTTCCATCATAACTTGCTGTAGCTATAGTCTTCCCGTCTGGAGAATAACGAACAGCTGTAATTTCTTTAGTATGACCAATTAAATTTGGGTAAATATCCAATTCAAGATCTTTCATAATTGTATGAATGAATTTTGTCCCCATCAATTTGGCATTAAACAAGTTTACTTTAGTAAAATTCGCATTAGTAAAATCAGTGTCATGGAATATACCGTTTCTGACATTCGCACCTTTAATTGATATATTACTCAAATCCTCCCCTGAGAAAGAATGCTTTGCTGCAACCAACAAAGTAATGCTATTTGCAGCAAGTAATACTGCTTCCTCAGACTTATCATATTTAGTTGTGTCAATAGCTTTTCTTAAAAAACACTTTAAATTATCACCATAAATTATGCTATCTGCTATTAATTTGATTAATTCAGCATCTTTTATGATACTTCTACTACTAAGTATTTTACTTTTGCCTGATCTGTCAATTTCATCTTTGATTGCTTCAAATAAGTAATAATTTTTAATTATACCATGGATAAATCTTATCTCTACTTCTTGCTTTACTTTAACTTTAGATACTGAAGCCTTAGCTTCAACTTTTAATGGCAGAAGCTTTAATATATGATATAATGCCTGTTGCTTGAACAAAGTTGAGTCTTCATATCCTAAAGCCTTAAATAACTCATCATCACCTTTAATCCCAAATTTATTTTGTAAATGTAGCCGTATGGCTATATATTTACCTAATTCTTTTAACAACTGATTTAGATCTTGAGTGCTTGCGTTAAAATTGGGCAATAATTCAACTGCTCTTTCTTTTTGTTCTCCAGTTAGCTTTTGTATTTTCTTACTTTGCTTCGTTTTAACATACTCATCATAAATATCTTGTTTGCTCACATGTTCTTTTGTTATTGAAGGTACTGATTGCATCACAATTTCAAACATAAAACCAGTGTCAATAATTTGCTCTATTTTTAATTGCTTAATTCTATCTAAATAATATTCTGTATTGTGAGTTGTGCTACTATGATTAACATATTTTCTTACATATTCTTCTAAGTTTTGATGACTACTATAATTAATAGGAGTAATATAACAAACTTCGAGCTGCTTTGACTTTGGCATGAACCAATTATGATCATTATCGTTTGGTAAATAATCCGTTCTACAAGAGATTAATATTTTAGATTTTCCTAACTTTTCAATATACTCCCTAATTAATGTTTCACGATTAGTAGCAATTCCTAACCCTTCGTCAAAACTATCGATATACAAATGTGCATTTTGAATGTCATTAAGTTTAAGATTAGTACCTAGTTCATTATTAAGAGAATCTATGACTTTAACTAAATCAATATTGCTAGCCAAATTAAAATATATTGGAAGTGGGTCACTAGGCTTCCAGTTTTTTACCGCTTCCATAAACTTTAATTGTAAAGCGATACTTTTACCAGCACCAGCTACTCCAAGCAGTAACATTACCTCTTTTTGTCCACCCCAAAAATCATCTATTTTACTAAATAAAATATCGGTTTCTAAATTAGAATACCTATAAGGATTAAGTTCAGTAGTATAAAGCTCTATGTATAAATCTTCAGTCTTTTTTATATCTTCATTAATACTTATGGATGATTTGTTATTTTCAAGTCGTTCTTTGATTTTACTGATATAGTGGACAAAAATAACATTTTCCTTATAACTATCATCACCAATTTTTTTTACTCCTTTGATAGCGTCTTTAATTGAACTCCTATTTTTTGGTGTTTGTTGTATTAAGCTGTTAACTAAAACTTTAACTTGACCTTGGTCAATATCTGTGACTTTTGTAATATCTTCTATAATTCTGCCACAAGCAAATGACAAGGCTTTCTCAATATCAATAATTCCTTTGTCTTGTTGTAATTCTGGAGCACTAAACTTTTTTGTGTGTTGAAAAAAATATTTACGGATATTAAATTTTGTTTTTTCTTCTTTGTCAATTTTAACTATTCCACCAAGATCTATGATTGTTGCTTTCCTTATATCTGTATTATAAAGGCTATTGTCTGGCTTTAGATCTGTCATTGCAACATTTTGCTCTAATAACTTTTGTGTTTTATCAAACACATCTAATAGATAAGGTTTTTGATATTCCCACTTTTGATAGTTTGGATTTGCAAATACTTTTGTAGCCGTATTTTGTGGTAATACTTCCATCATCAAATAGCCTTTACGATGTTTAGAATTTTCATCTTGAGTAACTAATGCCATATCAAAAACATTTGGGGCATATATTATATCTGCAATATTATTAGTAAAGTAATCTCTAAGGGTTACATCAATAATTTGTGCACAAGGTGTTTCTGAGCCTTTAATACTTTTAGTTTTTTTGATACAAATTACTTCTCCAGGTTTTGATTTAGCATCAAACAAGCTTAAGGCAAATCTAACTGTACCAAAACCACCTTTGCCGATAGTAATCTGTTGTTTTTCTCCTTTTGTTTGTAACTTATCTTTTAAGTAATCATCACTAGCAATTTCTTTAATAACTTCTTTATTATCTCCTAGATTATTTAATAGTAAATATATACCGCCATCTTCACCTATCACTACTGTATTAGGCAACTCAAATTTCTTTTTATCAAATCTGCCACTTAAAACTGCCTTTTCTACTTTCTGCTGAACAATCTCATCCTGGTTTTCAAACTGGGTTTTTAGCTTATTTAAGGTATTAATAGTCAGTTTAGTACCAGGAGAATGACTATTTGGGTCTTCCCATAAAAGAAATTCACATGCTTTGCTTATCTCGACTAAAATTGGGTCAAATAAATCTTTTCGTTGAAAAATACCTATTATATCTTTTTCAAATAAGCTACCACTTACTGCAAGCATTTTTTTTGTGATTCGCCAATCCAACTTGTTATTTCCATCCTTAAATAACACTTCTACTAGCTCATTTATGCCATCTTTAAATATTTTAAGCCTAGCACTTTTCTTAAATTTCTCAAGGTTGTCTTTCCCTTTTAGTTCTTCTTTGACCTTACATGCTACATCAAAGTAGCGTACCCATGGTTTATATAATTCGTCTCCCTGAAAAGCCTTATGCAACTTTTCCATGATATCACGTGCATCAGATATATATTTCTTAGCTTCAGGTTTCTCCAAATTATTTAAGTATGTTATTCCTAAATCTAAGATCACATGTTTGTCTACGGTTGTGTCACTTAATACCCCCCTTAATAGTTCAAATTTGTCTTCATTACTTACTTTTTTTGAACTTAATTTTTGTTTTGTTTCCTGTCTTACCTGTCCTTCTGCTAGTCCTTCTAAAATATGTTGTACAGGATAAATAGGTAAGTGATCTAAGACAGCGTCAGTTTCTTTAGTAGGACCTTGATCATGTCCTTTAAGGTGTCTCTGCGGAAAAGACAATGATAATTGTACTGGTTCTAGATCAACTGACATGTTATGTAACAAACTACTTCTTTGTACAACAATCTCGTTATCAGTAATATTTTGTGGCAACTCCCCAATTCTTGCTAAAGAGTCTAGGTTAAACACTATCCACGGTCCACAATCATAACCGTTGCTTTGCTGTATTTGTGAAAGCTTAGCATTACTTTCAATAATGTTAGTTTCAGCTAAACCATGATTGATCAATATTTGCTTTAACGTACAAATTTGTGTACCTTCCAATGTTGGAAAGCTATTTTCCATAGGAGTGCTAAGAGAGTCAGTATAAAAAGCTTTAAAAGTAGTTTCGGTTTTTTTTATAACTAACCCAACCCAGTGTGACCCTTGCCAATTTCCTTGATTATTGCTACCAAGATTTATTGGCACAACCACAACATTTAAAGAATTCGGATCGTTTAAAACTACAAAAGCTTCACTTACTCTTTGTAGTAGCTGCAAATCACCAGTAGCTGTAGCCTCAATTACTTTATAATATTGCCCCTGACTCTTGGCTATTAAAAGATTATTTATATCTAAATAATCATACCAATAATTTCTTTCATTCTTTTTAGACATTTTATAACCACTTCACTTTAAAAAACAATATAGGCGGGGTCGTAGAGAATAAACGATTAACCACTATTTTGCTTTAAATTAGGGTATTTAAATAATTTTATAAAAATCCTGCATAAAATTACAAAGTCAGTGTTTTAGAGCATTGGAAGTTTTTTTTGATTTTTATCAAAATCTTTCAGTAAAAAAGCAAAATGCCTTGTTCAAAATTTCCCTTGCAACAGTTTATTTCTATTATATTTGAATAAAAGAGTAGCTTTGAAAAATACAAAAATATCTTGATTTTTAGAAAAAATTATATAAAGTGGCAGCTAGTTATTTTTTCTCGATACTTCGCCATACTTTCTTTGAAGTTCTAAAAAATAATTTTGTCTTCAATCTTAATTCCTTGCTTAACTCTTGAACAGTATGTACTCTGACTCAAATATACTCACTACTATCTAAACTCAGTAAGCCACCCAATACAATATAAGAATCTTTATTTTCTATTGCTTCCGTTATTAAACCTAGGCTTAATCCTTTACTTAAATTTATTACCTTATTAAAGCTCATGCCATACAATTCAGTCAATTTGGCTACATCTTTCATTAATTCTGAATTATTTAATAAAGGATTATGATAAACTACTTTATCTACCATTTGAACAACAGTAGCCTCTTGTGTCCCTTTTTTGTGGATATCATCATATAGTTTTTTGAATAATTGTTTAATTGCAATGTCCCCTTCAAACAGCTCTTCTATTTTCTTATCTAATTCTTCAACTTTACTACTTTCCACAAGCTTATCATCAGATTTAATAATACTATTAATAATAATAATAATAAATAGCGACACATCTTCTAAAGCCATCTTACTAACCTTGCTTTCAGGAACTCCCTTTATTTTGGTAATTTTTGCTGCTAGTTCCTCTGATTTATCACTAAACCATTTTTTTACTTCTTCTAATTTTGTAGGTTCGTTTGTTGCTGCTTCTTTTATAGTTTGTTCTTTGGCTATAGCAATTGCAATAGCCGAACTTGCTATGGCCAAATTCAAATCTTTCTCAAGAAGAGAACCCGATATACTGTCAACTACTTTTTTTGCCGCCCGATTTAACTTGACTTCACAATATTTCTCATAGAAACCATTTACAATACTTATTATTCCTCCTGCAATTGGTATTGCTCCTCCTACAATTGAAAGTAGTAGTGAAACATCCTTACTACATTTGTCTGTAAATTTTAAAGTCTTACCAATTGTAGTTAAAATCTTGCCCCCTGTAGTTAGAACTTTAGATGTATTTTTTACTGTTCCAGTATAATCACCACTCTTTCCTTGTATTAAGCCAGTGCTTATCATTTTATATGCATGTAATGAATTATTTAAAGCCTCATAAAACTTAGTAGCATATTCGTATACCTCTGTACCATGATCATTCTCTAATGACTCAAACTTTCTCTTAGTTTCTACCTCACCAAATACATTAGCTTTAGTTAAAGTCTCATCAATATAGACTTTCCACCCCTTTATCCCATTTACATCTGTTTCAATTATTTTAAGCTGATTATCATATAAGCTAATAATTTCATCTTTGTAAGTTGATTGTAATTTCTCAAATTCCTCTTTTGTCACTAGTTGATATAATTGCTCTTTAATCTCTTCTATATTTCCTGTTGCTACTTGTAAGTCTTCTTCCAATACATCAACTTTTTTTGTAAGTACCTTTATCTCCTCTTTTATTTTTTCCTGTTTAGCATCAAGTGAAGCACTAAGACTGTCTTGTTTTGATGTAATATCCATAACACGTTTTTCTAGCTCGTTAATCTTTTCTTGATGTTCTTGAAATGCCTTTACTAATTTAATATCTGTGCAGCCCTTTATTTGTAGCTGTATTGTTTTAATTGTAGACTTTAAGTCTATAAAAGGTTTTAAAATCTCTTTAATGTAATTAATATTTTGCTTAGTTAATTCTTCGACTTTACCGTCTTCAACTAACTTCTCTGCTGCTTTAAAGGAATTGAACCCTTGTTCTTCCTTACCTAAAGTGTAAAGTATAAATCCTTTATTACAATAATATAAAGGATTGGGATTGCTAACGTCGTTGCTAATTTCAATTGCTTTTTCAAAATCTTTAAGAGCTTTCTTATTGTCCATTTTAGGAGTATAAGTTGATCCATAATTATTAAGGTTCATAGCTTTGACCATATAAGTTAGTCCACGGCTATTAAGAATAGCTGCCTTAATATCAGAAGGAATTGGATTTTCCTCATCTTCTTCTTTAAGAGCAGCCTTATATTGTTCAAGTGCTTCACCATATAAATTCAGTTTACGCAAACAATCCCCTAAAGCTTTATATGTATCCACACTAGGTTGTTGTTCAACAAGTTCTTCATAATACTTTAAAGCTCGTTTATGTTCTCCGGTTTCGTACAATATGTTACCATATTTATATAAATATATGATTTCATCTTCATCTCCTGAAGTATCATTTCTCCTAGATTGCTGGCTTCCTTCCATACCTTGAAGCAGTTGTTTTGCTATTTCTAAAGTGTTTATTGCTACTTTAATGTCTGTTTTTTTTTCAAGTTTAGCGCATTTAAGTAAACAAGCAGCCTTTAAAGCTTTATATGCATCCACATTAGGTTGTTGTTCAACAAGTTTTTCGTAACACTCTAAGGCTTGAGCATGTTCTTTAATTTCATAAAGTATGTTACCGCGTGTATGTAAATATATGACTTCTTTTCCATCTCCTAAGCTATCATTTCTATTAGACTCCTGACTTCCTTCTATACCTTGAAGTTGTTGTTGTGCTGTTTCTAAAGTGTTTATTGCTACTTCAATATTTCCTTGTTGTTTTTCAGAGTCAGCTTGTGTAAGCAACTCAAGAACTCTATCTTTCATAATTTTACTCCTTGTTGTTTAATAAGTTTATAATCATAATTACCTTAATATTCACAATAATTCCTGTAATAGGCTTTGGTCAGAATTACATATGTAGTTAAAATCTTTACTTCCAAATAAATTAGTAAGATAATCGCTCGCATCTATAGCCTTATTCATAGTTATAGCACTTAACGTATAGGTTCATACATTATTTTAAATGTTCTACAACTTGCTTCAAATACAGAAATTCCTTTATC
>WURS02011798.1:0-12330 GCA_011762765.2 Rhinocypha anisoptera | reverse complement strand
TTGAGAAATAAATCGCAACTTTTCCAAAATTTTTGTTTTTCTTTTGTAGGCTAACTACTTATCGGACCACCCTCGTATGTTAGATAAGTATATCGTTTTTATTTTGCTATTTAGTTAATAATTATTCCGATATTCAATAGAGAATAGAGAAACAAAGTGAGTCTCCAGTTTGATGTTACGAAACATTTTTTTCAGGTGTTTTATGCATGTTTCGAATTCATTTCGTCCTAATTATTTATCATCTGAGTCTCGTTTTCATTGACTCCGACCTTCTTTTTATACGTACGTTCTCGTATGTTGGGTGGTATTCCGGGTGGGCCGTCGACTTTTCCTCCTTTTACGGCATGACATATTATAGTTTTTTGCGTTTAGTCATATTTGATGTTGCTTATTTGTATTCCCTCCACGCCTATCTTATCGCCTTGCTGCCTCAAATCCCTGATCTCCACGTGCACTTAACTTAATTGCAACTCTAACGCGCCAGGCCGGTGGGCTGAGAGGTTGTGTAATCTTGCTTAATGCTTTCTTGAAAGCCCTTTGAATTCTTTGAGATTGGAGGTGGTGGATTTTTGCTGATATTTTCCCATTAGGTGTGTGGGCGTTCGGGAGAGAGGTAAAAAAAAGAGCTAAAGAGGAAAATTGTGAGAGGAAAGAACAAAAAATGCAAATAATATGGCATTGTGTCCCTTTAAAAAACTTCTCGTTTTTGTGCTTAACCCTGTCGTTAAAAATTGGGAATTTTTCAGGAAATGGATGAGGCTTAAAGCTTTTTTATTTCCTGCGTAGCATTTGCGAGAGCAACTTTTGTTTCAGGCTCATGTCGCAACTAATGGTGCATTATCTTAATGTAGAGTTTTCCTTGGCCTTCACTTAGTGTTTATCGACAATAGCATTTGTACCTGGAGGACACCTAGAATAAGAATGGAAAGTTTTTAGCTTTGTGATTTTTAATTAGTGTCCTATTGATGAACTGCGTAGAAATACTCAAATTTATGATATACTGCTTTCTATTTTCGTGTAAAAGGTCGAGGATGCGTGTTATTAATGCATATGTTTCCGTACGGTTCCATTTTTTCTCAATTTCGAAGTTGACACTTTTCAGTATATTTTGCCATTCTCAAAATTAAGTTTTTCTCTTTTGTGTTGTTCTTTAAAGTATGGACATACTATATTTCAGGAGAAATGTATCTATAACCAATTGTGGCATCGTGCTAACAAAGCGAGCTAGCAAGATTTATGCTACCAAACATATAGGACCATCAAAATGTAATGCCTAGTTAATACCAAATTGATTGTAAGCTGGTTTTCCAAGTCCCATTTGTCGCGCTTTAATTTCCTTTATCATGTCAAGCATTGTGGTTCCTTGCATGGATAAACACATTCCAGTATATTGAATGAACCATAAATATAACCTCGTTTTGAAGAGGAAGATATCGTAACTAGTTTTTTCTAATGGAAGGCACCATTTATTATATATTTGCCTTACTTTCTCAAATGAAGTCACTTGGTCAGATTCTTACGACAATAGTGATTACCACCTGTCAGGCTACTAGAAATGGTCATTGAGGTTTGCGGTAAGTACCTGTGCTAGACTGTTTTCAACCGTGTCTTTCTGAGACCCCATTAGGCGTTTTGCTATTATTTAGATAGATTACGTCACTGTCGCTTGGAGTATTCAGAGGTGGTATTGTGTACTCGGGGGAAATACCTAGCGTGGTCCAATCGCGGCCGTTTATCGGAGGCCGATACACATTCATCACCCAGCTCGCTGCGCCGTCCGCCCTCCCCGGACATCCCATCCGCTCCAGTTCCTCCTCTTGTCCTCATGCGAATCTATCGAATGACGTCACAGCCTGAACTGTAGCGGAGGCTGTTGGGTTTTTCTTTATATATTTTTTGTTAGTTGAGATAACGATGACTTATAAGGGTCATGTCATTCGTGGTCACTGTGTTTTACGAAGCTTAGGATAATCGTCTCCTTTTGCCCTGATTCCTAACTCTCATAGTTCCAATATTGGTTCATTGTCACATAGAGATGAAACGCCCAAGAATCGATGACTCGCTGAATGTTACAGAGTCTACTCTATTTATAGTAGATTTATGTGTTAAAAAAGTTCAATGGGAAATGAAATAGGTTTTGAATCTTTGTAGTAGTAGTAGTATTTTTGTTTATAGGGTGCTTCGACGGTTTTGGTCATTTCACACCTCTTCAATACATAGAAAAACCCATCTGCACAAACACAACATCCATGCCCTGGGCGGGATTCGAACCCACGACCTTTAGGTTAGACGGCGAGCACGCTACCCACCAGGCTAACCCGGTCGGCTTGAATCTTTGTACCATCTAAACTGGCATACTAGACGGTTAGTTGACTCCTCTTAACAACATTGTTTATCATTTTCGTCTTCGATTAACGCCAATTTCCCAAACGCTTGAACTGTTATAACTTTATCATTTTAAGGTTTGTATTCCAAAAATTTATTTTTATAGGTTCAGTACCGTAAAAATATCATATTTTTTCTACCCTGCAGACGATAAGTGATTAATTTGAAACTTCATCCGCTATTTAAAGAGGGTGTCTTCTTAATGATTTCGCTCTTCAGGAGGCAATTTCAGAGACCTATTTACCTTGCTATTCCCTCAATCCCTCTCATATCATGTTTCTTTTTCTTTGGCGTGAGTAGGTATTTCCCTATTGTACACAATCTTTGGAGATCAATCAATCTGAAAATCCAAGTGGCACTCAGTATTTGCGAAGTCTGCGTTCTTTTACGGCTTTGTATTCTCATATTACGAAATTTTAAAATTTTCAAACGAAGTATAAGCATGTGATCGAAATTTATGAGGTTAAAGACTTTCTTGCGATGATTGAAAGAATTTTGTGTAGTAAAGTCTTTTATTTTTCGTTATTTTATTATTTTTTATTATATGTATTATTAGATATTTCATTTACTCTAGAAGGTATTAGATTACCTGCAGAAAAATTACATATATAGGGATATACGTCTGTCAGCTGAATATAATTGTTGAATAAGAGATTGCAATACTATACATTTAGTAATATATTTGACGTACATGCTGGAAAATTTTCTGTGTTATCAAGTAGGACGTTCTGTTTAAACATATATACTCAAACATTGCTTTTTTAAAAGTACGTATTTACCTTGCCAGGTTGTTTAATATTTTGTGAGAGAGAATTCCCCAGTTGCAGGAGGTAATGTCGAATGATTCATTACATGTTGATATTCAATGGCATGGAAATATGATATTTGGATCATTCTGCATAGTAATCCTCTTGTATCTTAATTGCTTGTGTATTTATTATACAAATATTATGGTAATTACTCCCATTTGCAACGTTTGTCCTTACTCAATCTTTAACCAGTTAAATTTCTTATTTAATGTAATCAGCAGTTCTGTAACCGGTTTGGAAATAGTTTATAGCATCACAATCGGTAACTATTTAAACAGATTGCTTCGGAAACTTATCCACCCTAACCTGTTGGGCTCAATGATTACCATTGCTGCTAATGCGCAACATAGACCTTCTTTGAGGACCCGACGTTTAACGTGTAGGTATATCCTCAATTCAGTCGGAATTAATTTGCTTTGCACCTAGATGGTTAACACTGGTGTTGAGTTGGAGATGGCGGCACAAGAGTAAAGTGTTCATAGGTAGCGGGTGCATTGGGAGGATGGTGAGGCTCTCACGGGTGAATAGTCAAAGCTTAAGGGTAGGAAGTTGTCAAGTGCGGTTTGGAGAGAGAGAGCGCGCGAGAGGCTTCAACGAGTTTTAGACGAATGACGAGCGCTGGGGAAGGAGATAAGGGAAGAAGTGTATGTAATGAGATCAAAGCGAAACCCGTCCTTGTGAGTGTGGTCTTTGGTGCTTGATGTCGTAGTTAATATATTTTGAGTCCCTCGCTTTAGACCGAATCTGAGAATTGGTCTGCCATAAATCGTGCCCGAAAACATGTTGCAGACATCGGCACGTCCAAATGTGGAAAAACGGGTCTCTTTTTTTCTTCTCGGAGCTAGAGTTCAAACCACCCACATTGGTTTCGTTAGCTTTAAATAATTATTTGAAGAGCTTAATGGATTCTGAATGTAAAAGTTGTTCAACGGTCAGTTCATTTGACTGGTGTAAAAACTCGTTAAATTTTGGAAACTCGGCTGCGACGGCATCTCAAAGAAGGGTTTATATCCGTAGTTCAGTTGATTTCAATTAGGGTTTGATTGAAACCGTGTAGCTCACAGCTAGAAATTATTATTTTTTCCAAAGTGATGTAGGCTAATCTCTGATGTTACTTTGAAGTTAAAAAGTTATTCGCGGACGAAATTGGAATTTACGCTGCCTTGTGAACAAAGAAATGATCCTAATTAAACAGCCACTATTTTAAACTCAAGAATACCAGTTATTTATTACAAGTTATGTGAGTTACATTCATTTGTAATTATTTTACAGGTTAGATGCCGTGTATTTTTTCTATGTACTCTATAGCTTTTTTAATTTGATATGAAGACGCATTCAACGAAAGATGGTAATGGTATGCTATTAGTTTTTCCTAAGGTTCTCAGAATTTATTAAATTTTCATTTTATGCCGCAGAATGCCTTGCTAAACGGTAAACATGATCCAAGACTATATTTGACAGGGATAACCGTCATTTTTTTATTCGACATGCGCTTAGGTTATAATCGATATTGTGATCGTTCAGTGCCCCCCCGCCATCTATTTTGCTTTGTGGCTATCATGTCCATATTTTACAAATCTTGAAAGCCAATTGTTTTAGTGAAAAATATACGTTAAAGCCATGGACTTACTTTTCTGAAAATTGGAGTACAGATGGGCATATCAATAGGAAGTTCGTCAAGAATATGTATACAAGATTGTTAACCCTGAACTTTCATTTGAATAGGAGTCCTGACGTCAGGAAACAGTCAACTTATAATCACAAGGCATTCCATTGCCCTCAATGAAGGACAAAAATAATAATACATAATGTAATACGGTGTTGAAAAATAAATCTGATTTATTTTTAATTTCGCATCCGATTTTGTCATGAGATAGAAATAGATTAGTTACAAAAAATATTATTTTAGAAATGAACTAATGGATATTTATGAGACCCAATTCGACATTTTCATAATTTGAATGTGTAATTAGTCATATTTTTGTTTTGATTGCATCGTTTAAACAGTCTGTAGCTTATCGGAGTTAATTCTCGTGAGGAGGAGTAAATGAACGTTTACGAAATTAAAATTCAGTTCCATTTAACGTCATCCATTAGGATTAACTTTTCAAGCATTTATATTTTCCCATTAAAAAAAGTCTAAAATACATATTTACGTGGTGCGTGGGATTGACCTTATAACAGTTTGGATTTTCTCCAAAAAAATATTTTGGGCCAGTCTTTGGTGGATATTACCATATCGCTGTTTTTTTAAAAGGACATTTATTTTTCCATATCCCATCCAGTCGCGATCCTCCCAACTCATCGAAAATAAGCCCATTTTCCCGCCTTTCCAATCATTCGTTCATCATGTAAATATTTGAAAAATGGAAGCGGGGCCTTTCTCTTTGGTTTGGACCACCTTTACACAAGCCTTCCGTCGACGGAGTCCTGCTTGTACCATTTTATTACCCTGTCCACTATGTCTCCTCATGCTGCTTTTGTGCATGCCTGCTCTTTTTATTTCATTTTTCTGTTCGTTCTTCTGGTTCATGACATTGAGAACCCCGTCATGCTCCGGTTAGAAAGTTTTTTTTACGGGATCATTCTGAAGCCATGTTAAATAAAATGAAATAAATTTCCTTTCTTTATTTGTATATCTCCCTAGAAAATGAAATCATTTAGACATTATTTATTTTTAATGATTTCATATGTTTTATTAGTAGAATATTTTTATTTCCTGGTATTTCAACTTATTAAGTCTATAGAGTTATGCAGAAAATTCAGTATTTGATTTACTTTCATTGATGCAATTACAACGACAGTTGCATTACTATGTTGGAGAAGCAATATCTCAGTAATTTTCACTTATCGTTTTATTTTTATCCATGGCCATGGTTTCATTTCGTCGCGACAACAATCTGATGATTTTTCGACGCACGTTAACTTTGTTTTTGAATAAAATAAAATTATTAATGGAAATTTCCGAATTTTAGTTTCTCCAAATATGAAGAATTTTCGCCTGAGACTATTTCTTGAAATTATTATGTATCTATCTTCGTTCATTGTAGAACATTTTTTTCATATTGTGGGTACCTTTTTAGTTATTACATCATCATTGAAAATATTTAATATATATAACCTAACTGTCCGTAAATACCATTCATCAAAGTGTATTTTCAAACTTCAAAGAGACTTGCATGATCAGACTCGAGAATGATAGTTTCTTATTCCAACATAGGCACATTCATTATCATATAAAACATAACGACATATGTAATAAATCATGTTTCATGGGCAATATCGCTATGAACAAGAGAAATCGCATGCGTAAATACTTTTACTCAACTCGAAAGTTCAGCTTATCGCTGCTTTAGCCAATGAAAGTTTTGTCTTAGTAAGAAAACAAATATCTTAGTAATTCCGTAAGTTATAGATAATTGCTGACATTTTTAGTTTAAACCGCAGTCTTCAACGCTATGGTCGGTTTGTTAAGCGAGGGTAGAGCTCTCCTAGTTCTTAACCCAACGGCATGTGGAAATCACATCGGGGCAGGGGCTGTGAAAATTCACACACCATTTCCTTTCACTGTGGATTCCCAAAAAGATCTGGTACCCAGAAAATCACTCACTTTGGGTTTAGGATGGAAGGGTTCAGAGACGTCACCGAGACTTGAACACAGTCCAGCATCCAAGATCTCTAATCACTGGTCTTTCCTTTTAAATCTTTATATTGGTTTTTAGTCAACAATTCTTTGTATCGACTTTGCGTAAACATTCATCAATAGATACTACCATAGTGATCTCCATTTCGTTAAAGGAATTCTATGTTTTAGTTTGTTAAAGCTTAAAACTTTTTAATGAAATATATTAATTTGTTTTTATTTCTGTGAATTCTTAAACGAATTTATCTTTTCACTATCCATTCTTTGTTTTTCCTTATGCTTTCTCCTTGAATTGTTCACTTTTTTTTTAGATTAAAGATGTCCTCATGAACAATGCTTGTTACATTCAGCCTTCTCGCTTTTTGTGGACACACATCTCTGTAGGATATTAAATTGCTAATGATTACTTCTCTAACGTAATTTCCTAACTCTTCTCAGGATGAAGATCCTGGAGTCATTTCCTGTGGTTCCTCTACACGGTGTCGTACAGATTGATGTACTACCATAACCAACCAAGGCTAAGGAAAAGGAGGAAAGGGTGAGATATATATTTATTTTTTTGTCTTTCATCTATTTTTTCCATTTTCAAGAGGATAATTATCTATTTCCTAACCACTTATCCCCAAAGTAGTATTTGACTTCTCTCTTGAATTAAATTTCAGAAATTTTATATGAGTGACTTATATTTCAGCCTGAAACACTTTTTAAGGTCGCATTCGTTGCTTCATGGACATTCGAAATTAGTCTGCTGCAATGTATCTTCAGAAGAAATAAACTTTCAGGTCCGTTTATGGATATTCTAGATTTATTTTATTTATTAAGGAATATGATAAATAATAAGAAAGATTAACTGAAAGTTAGAAGAATTTTTTTATTAACAGAAAAGTTAATAAAAAAAACCTTAAGTATTTGACGAAGTCGTAAATAATATGTTTGTATAGCGAGGGATAATCCGGAGTTTCATTCACCGTTGAATACAAAAAAAATCTATTTCTTACTTATTTTTTCTGTGATTGAAGAAATTACGTATTGGTGTACTCCTGAGAATTCAATATGGCAGGATCTTTCTGTCTGTTATCTTTCTTTTCTCTAAATGTAATAATATAAATATAGTAATATAATCTCAGTAACATTTTAAAACGATAAATACTATTTTTGTAATAGATTGCGTATGTATAAGGTACTTTTGAACTTGTCTCTGCGTATAATTTTGTATTTTAAATTTTTAAAGCGACGTACTATAAATTTGGAAGTACCCGATTTATGTATTTATTTGACTTATTATATTCAATTTTTTAAATTATAGTCGGCATTAGTCCTCACATAAGTCTCAAGAATGAATGGTAATTCATAAGAGAAAAGTAATCGATTTTCAATTTGTTTATTGTACCATAAGCGAGGCATTTCTGAACAGTAGTGAATGTGTTTTCTTTCACCTCTCATTAGATAAGTTATTGGTATGTTAAAAATGAGAGGAGGCAAACCATTAAATATCTAACATATTATTTAGATGAAATAACTGAACAAGTTCGTAATCGTAGCTACACAAACTTTTTAAATTGCCCCGAAGACATCTGTAGAAGCGGAGAAAAAATTGCGACTCCCCAAAGACCAGTGAAAGAAGTTCGAGATTCTGTCGCAAGATGGCGAAAGCGCACGTATTCCGACCGTGTGAGATAAGAAGTTCGAATAGATTGGTGGCGTTGTAGTGTTCAATGATACAAATCGGTGCTTATCAGAAACTTATCAGTTGGTTTCGAAAAAGATTTGTTGAACTCCTCTTGTTTAGAACATATAATTTCTTCGTCATTAGTGCAAAATTCATTACATCTATTAAATACGATTAAATGGCATGACGCTCTGGAAAGTACATAATTCTCCTTACTACACTGCACACAATCGGTCGTATTCTTTATATAATTATATTTAGCAAATGCATTAGTATCAACGACCGCATAATTATTTTCCATTGGTGATATAGATTAATAATTTTTTGGAAAAAATTTGTCTTAATCCGTCTTCGAAAAATTCTGTTATGAGTCGTCATATTTCCATTTATGTGAGAAAATATACGTTTTGGATGAAAAGAATACCCGGTAATAATGGTTTTTTCACGTTTTAAGCATTATTTTTGCATCATGACTTCAGTCTTGGTTTTTAATGAAGTTGTATTATCTTCTCCTTTATTATATATAGAAAGTTTCATAAAATGTAGGAATTTCGTTGGTCATATTGACAATATAAAATCAGTATGTTTATAATTTTGCACGGTAAAGGCGCGTATTTTAATGTAAAATAAGATTTTCCTTTGTTTGACCGATATTTCTTGGGCATCTCTTGTTTATAAAAAATGTAGGTTTGTATTTCAATATAATTCTTTTGCACCTGCTGTTGCCAAAACGCTATCATGATATTATATAATGCTTACAGTGTCTTATATAGTTTTTGGTATTTGCCCCTTTTTGTTAAAGGGATATTGTTCTATCGGCTTTTTTTCCTGGCGATAAATCTTATTTCAAGCTTTGGCATTTGGATTAATAAACGCTGGAAGTCATATGAATTTATGAGAAACGATATTGAAACGGGTATTCTTGAATTCATGTTAGTTCCGCATGTGATCATTTGTTCGATCGAGGTGGAGGTAACTGCGGTCTTTTTCTTTCTTAGAAAAAAAATTTAATCTATCTCCTTCGTCGTACGGCCACTGCGCATGGGCATTACGAGCACAGAAAACTTCCCTGGAAGTTGCAGAATTCACCGGCAGATGCCGACGCCGTGCGTTTCTTACTTCTCATGTTCCCCCTTTGAATCCATCGCCCTTGAAGAAGGAATGTCGCTCACCCTCCACCCTATTTCACTGTCAGATTTGCGTACCACATTACCTCCGACCCCGTACGTCTGACATCAGTCCCATTTCACTCTGTCCTCTTTCTCACCCTGTCGACAATATAATTCGTGCCTGGAGCTGCTTTATCCTTTTGTAGTGGAAGTCCATGGTACATTAAGACCTTTTCTTTGTTTATACAGCTTAGGATTCGAGGAAGATGTTCGCTGTTTTTCCTCGCGTCTCCATCATGCTTCAGATATTTCTATTTTCGTATATACACTTTTATTTATGCCCTACGTCTTCCTCTTTGTGATTGTATGAAACCAATGAGGAAGCGATCGCAAAGGAAATGTCTCCCAAGTATTATTTTAGTTTTTTTCCGCCTCATATGTAAACCATTTATCATTTTAGATTTTAAATAAAGATTTTACCTTGAAGTCCTTTTCCTCGAGTGACTCAGTAAAATTCTTGAGCTAATGACAGGCATAATTTGTGCCCTTTCCTCCAGGAAAGAATTTTTCCGGGGATAGCACAATTAATCTGGTTTGAACGTCTGTTAACACCCATTATTATTATTATTACGTTTTCCCGCTTTTGAATTAGATTTTTTATTTACAGTAAATTCATTCTGCGATGCAAATGATAGAGAATAATTTCCTTTTATTTGCTCGTTTTATATCGTTCTGATTAATTTATTTTCTCTGTGCCCACAAAACTTAGCATAAACATTCTACGAATCATTGTTTAAGAAAAAAGATGGAGTTAAAATATGTTTCAACGCACCATTCTTACCACCTCCTCCTTTTCTGTTTCCGTGGAAACTCTTATGACTGACTTTGGTTCAAGACTGTTCTCAAGAGAGGGTTTTCTTTCAGGGCAGAGCCAATAAAAGCTTACGTCAATTTTCCATGTTACTAGACGGATAATGATTTCCTTGGTGGGTATGGATATTTCGTGGAAAACGACCTAGGTTTGTGTGGAAGAAGCAAAAATTTAACAGAAGCGGAGAATTTCCAACACTTGGTTCTTTGTAATTTAACCACTTAACGTTTGCATGGCTTCTGTCGTTAGTAACTTTAATTAAATTTCAAAAACCTTTGGCGTCCCGGCCCGTGTCTCCCAAGGCCTCGCTTTCTCCCACGACTTCCTGCCGCCCTCCCCCCCGTCGGCTAAGTCGCCCGCATAATTGAGCGCATTTCTCGAGAAACTTCTCCTTCCAGCCCTTTCCTCCGAGCCTCATCAATCTCGCAAATTCTTCGAAATACCTATGGATGCCACAAGGAGATTGCGTAGGCTGTTCGAAGTTGGTGGCCGCAGTAGTAGTAGTTGTCTGCTCACGTATGGCTCTTAGCGTTATCGCGATTTTTCCACCCTATGGTGTAAGTTACGGAGATCGGAATTTTCCTCAAACCATGTGGCGGTTCCAGCAAAGATGTTTCGCATTTACCGATACCACGCAAACCAGCTTCAAGTGTTTCATTATTATCTGCGCATGGTTCAGGTTTCAAATGTAAAATTTCATGTGCAGTTTTGCAATCACATTAAAGAAGTAAAATCTTGACTTTTCACCCAAAATTCTAAGAATAAACGGATTTGGTGTGCAAATCTACCCTCATGTCTATCAATGTCTATAATATAGCCATTCGTAATTATTCATCCGGAATCGCATTTTTTTTATCTGAAATAAATTAGGAAACTGAATATTTGTTTGCACTTGGATAAGAACTTTCTCGTGATCTTTTTCAAAATCTTCATGGTAGTCTTTATCTCCAGCCTCTGAATGAGTGTATATAAAATTTCTTAATGATGGTCGTAACAAACGATTTCCTTTTAAATTTATTACAGATGTTCACTCTAAAGAAATTTTTCTATGTCTATATAAGATAAATGCTGTCACTGAGGCAAATTCTCTGTTTTAGGTCAATACGTATAGAGGAACACGAGGTTTTTAATGAACGTTGTTTTTTAATATCTGCAGCTGGTAGAGTAGTAACTTTTTTAGGGTGCATCCACGACGAGGGTCATTTAGAACCTTTTCAAATCAGAGACAATATCCCATTGAAGAAATACAACCCCCATGCCATAGGCCGGACTCGATCTCGCGACGTTTGCGTTAGCCGGCGAGTATGCATGCCACTCCCAAGTTAACCCGGCCAGCCTCTAACTTGTTTGTTGCAGGAATAGTACTGGTTTGCTTTAGCGTGAGGTGTCTGTAAGTTTGTTTTTTCTTATGTATTTCGTCATAATATCTGTAAACAGAAGATATTACTACCTCGTTGAGGAAACATATAATTTGAAAGTAGGAATTGGATGTTAAAATCTTTTAGGACACGACTTTATTTTGTACATGTTCCTAATATTTCATTTTCGCCTGTGGTACAACATCGCTATTCTTTCAAAGTATTAAGAAAGTCTTCAGCGAATGCAATCTATCCACAACTTCTTTACGCAGAAGTCTATGCTTCTATTTATTCCTCTTGTTTTTCTTTACCAAGGGTAAAACCATGAGCGTGCTGGAGGATTACGTTGACTAAAGTTCCTTCCTTTCTTTATCTTGAAAGTCTCCTCTGCACACTGAACCCACCCCGTCCCACCCCTCGAGCACTCCCCGCCCCCCCCCCTCCGCCCCCCCCCCCAGCAGCGCAGCACGCGGCGCCGGCCCGAAC
>WURS02011787.1:0-12331 GCA_011762765.2 Rhinocypha anisoptera | reverse complement strand
ATTTAAATGACCGTCGGCTATAACGAGTGTGCGTTATAACGAGAGATTTTTCTTCATTTATCAGCTCTCGTTATAGCGGGTTTCTACTGTATATTACTGGAAAATATTTATTTCCATATTCCAGTCTTTCACCAAAGGAGTCATACGTAGGTCCTTTTCAAAGCCAACAGTCAGGACAAATGAAGGGAGAAACGCCATTGTCAACAGAATCTGTGAAAAATATAGTGACATTTCACAACTTGTAACCTTGTTTGGAAATAGAACTGCGTTTGTAAATACCATCAAAAATGTCTATGTAATTTATATGACTCTTGATTAACTATGTATTACTATTACCTTATTGTTCCTATTTTACCCTGTAATTGGCACTGTTGGATGAAATTTAAACTTGAATAAATAAATAAAATTAAAATCACCCTCAATGCCCCAATTATGCCAGTACTCCTGATTATAACACTTGTGGCAAAAGTAATATCCATCATAACCAACTCTCCTATACATATTCTTTGTCTGAATGGGTCATATCACTCATCTTCTGCTATCTTTAATAAGATTCCAACATATATCAGGGTCACTTAATCAATACCTTCGTTTAGAAGGAAGTTAAAATCATTTTTGGGAATTAAAACCTACTACAGTGTTCATTAATTCCTGGAGGATAAATTTTAGTATGCATGTGTTTTATCCGTAATGTGTGTGAAGTATCCTTAAAATCTGTATGTATATGTGTAATTTGTAAGTTTTTATGTTGGTATCATGACGATTTCTATGTCGTGTTTATGGCCATATGGATTTGAAATGAGATAATTCGACTAAAAAACTAAGGTTTTTATGTCGTAACCGCGAGTTAAAACAAAAAGGAAGCGAAAATTTTCATTTCTTTCTTCAAACACAGTAAACCACTTGACGGTTACAAATTAAAATTTCAATCATTCAACTGTCTTTCATGGACAAAAAAGTTAGATGCACCCGAAATATACAATATTATGGTAAGTCAAAACATGATCCCGGGCACCAATACTGCCATATAACTGACTAAGCATTAACACTCTTTGAAAAAAACTATTTTAAAAAGTAAATCATCCGATTAGTTTTCCCAAATTGAAATATGTATGAAACTGAATTGGTGACTTTTTTCACGCACATAGTTAACTAAAAAGTTGAAATTCTAGCATATAGTGTGTTGGTAGACTTAAAGATTTAATCATACTTACCTCTAATTGTTCCGAAATTTGTTACTCCGATATCAATGGCTCAAGCTACCCAGAACACTACAAGCACGCTTGTTATATGAATTTAAATTAGTTCGTTGCTGATATTCTCGTTACTCACCCTCAGATTCGACACCTTCCCAAAAGCCGTAACAGCTCCATATACAATAGCTTGTTGTCGTCGAAAACCTTTGTCAGAATTTCCCCAACATCTGAACTTCAACAGCAGTTGGAAACATAGCATAACCTGTAGGAATTATATTCAAAGTACTTATACGCATTCAAACTACTACAAATGACACTATAAATTCCGAAAATAATTACTTATTTGGGAAAAAAGTTCACCTTTCATTTAACTTCTACTGCAGACGTGTGAATAACAACATGTGAATATGACACCCATACCGGCCAATCTCAAATTGTAAAATTCAAACGGAAAACATCTGAAGGAACTGACGCGCCTGAAAACAAAAGCATAGAAAAAAATAAAATACAAGTTCCACAATGAGGAATTAAAAGGAGAAAACCGTGTTTTTATTTAATGCAGTAGTTCCTTTCATATCTTTTTAAAAATGCGAGTAAGAAAAATGAAAATTCATTAATCCACTGGCTTTGATAATGTTTACTTGGCAAAAGAAAGCATATGCGTGATCTTCTCTGTCGTGTTCTTTGTATTGTATTGTTTACATTAGAGGTCGTTAGCCTTAGGGCAGTGATGAATAAATACGTATAGAACAACATAAACCCAAAACAATGTTCTAAATAAATGAAATTGATTTGAATGTTTTCCATGTATCAGCACGTCTTTTAAGAACCGTGCAATGATTTTATCTGTCAGTTGACTTACCAATGTTTTTTTCCATCATTGTTCGACCAGAATCAATTTCTGTCCTTATATTTTAAGCAGGGTTTCGAAGTTAACTATTCCGAAGCCACTACATTAATTCCTCATGTTGTTAAATAATCATTTGCCCTCAAAATTTCCTCATGGGATTATTTCATATATTGTGCAAGATCAACAAAAGACTATCTTCCACTTTTTTTCTTTTTCCGGACATTTATGCCCTTCTTTCAAGTTATTTCATCTACTTTTCTCAGATCATTTTTAAAAAAAAATCCCAAGTGTCGCTGTGTTTCAAACTGATTTCCAACTGGTGTGGCAACTCTTTCGAAAGTATAACGTCGACATTCCCTCGATCAGCCCGGTGGAATGCCTGTTTTCCTTTGCGGGCGTAATTAACAATCCACAAAGGAGAAATTTAACGGAAATTTCTTTGAAAAACTTTCGATTCCACAAATGAGGTGATTGCCATCCAAAATTGGAGATAGAGAGAGAGGAAAAATATGCAAGGTGTATATAATTCTAAATTTAGCCACGGAGATGAAACCCCCCACAAAAAATGTGACAATGACTAGCAAGCACTCAACGATAGTCATCAGGTCTGCCGAGTGCCAATTCTGCAATTTTGCCATCTTATATATATATACATACTATCCATATTATTTACACTTAATACATATTACTTACACTTACATATTGCTACGCACGTACCCATATTATTTAGACTTAACCAAAGTCTTTGATCTTGTTAATCATAGAATTTTTATCAAGTAAGCTGACCAACTATGGTGTCACTGGAGCTGCATACGACTGGTTAAATTCCTGTCTCGGGGATCGACGACAAATAGTTGAAGTTACACACCTAAACCCTGATCTAAATTATATTCAAGCCTTTCATTCAAAAAACAATGAAAGTAACAAAATGGGAGTGCCTCAAGGATATATCCTTGGACCAGTGTTATTTTTAACGAATACAAATGATTTACATAAGTTTTTACCAGATGCTAAAACTGTACTATTTGCTGACAATACTAGCTTATTGTTGCAAGCTTCTGGCCATGCGAGAGAGAATTAACACTATCGGAAATATATCGTTTGTTGACGCAGTTTCCCTTTTGCATATACAAGTTATGGAGGTGGACATCCCACATTTACTATCGACCAAATTAATGCAAAGTTATTTTTCAATTGATGTTTCCGAGAAAAAACACTTGCACTGGAGTTCATGAAATGTGTTAATTGTTCCAATTTTCACTACTTGTTGGCATAAAGCATTATTCTCCGGGGAAGGTTCCCATAAAGTCCAGTCTATTTTCAAATGACAAAAAATAAGCTATCGGAATAATATTAAATTTTACCACGAAGAGAATCCATGTCATAATTACTTCTGCATAATTACCATTGCCAGCTCTCTATATTTTTGAACTAATTTTATTTACTATAAAAAATACCTATAACACAAGAAGGAAAAATAATACATATTCATATTCAGCATAGGAGGTGTGAACGTAACATTAAAAGGTCCATATATACCACCAAGGCATAAAATCATATAATAGTCTCCCCAATAAATTTAAGAATGTTCAATCTGTAAATGTTTTCGAAAGAAATCTAAAATTCTTTTTGCTGGAGATTCCCATCTACAAGCTGCATGAATTCATTGACCATTCCAGAAACAATACTTGGGTATCTTATGTACTCCAATTTTATGCAATCCATGTTTGGCGAGTTCCATGTAATTTGTACGACCAGATGGGAACTATAAATTTATTAATATCATTATAATTAAATACCTTGAGAATCAGCATTAAATGTTCCTCATACACATCTATCTAATTATCAGGTCAGACCTGATGATGACACAACGTGTCGAAACCTAGGTCGTGTTTAAATAAATATCGAGTGAAATCACAAGTGTTTTTACTTACCCTACTTCATTACGGATAGGTTCCACGTAGTGAAGTCTGAAAGCGTTACATTTGTTCAAATTATATTCATAGAGAGAACGTATGTACTTATTTATGCATATATAACGTTATAAATAAACATATTTAGCCACTTTCAATTCGCAAAATAATATGCGAACTAATAGGTAAAAAATTTAAATTACCAATTTTTTACGAACAATAAAAAATAAAATATTCTGGTAAAGTCGCGAGTTTAAACGTAATTTAATGTGAGGGTTGTGATCTTAGTTGTCGAATGACATTTAAAAAAGTAAGCAAATCTATCCAGAATCAGAATTAGGAAATTTCATATTAATCAAATTCTGGTAAGATCATTTATAATAATTTCGCAAATTGATTTTTTTGCAATTCAAAGTGCAAGATTCGGCATCGGCGACGCGACAAACCTATATAACAAAAACTTCGTAGTAATTGCAGAAATTTTACCTGCGATGTCAGCGATTTGTGGACTCTTTGCCTTCACTTGGTGATCCGTCGCTAGTGCGTGTCATCAAATAATCTCAAATTGACACAGAAAAATGTTTAGCTGGAGGTCCCTCTCGGATCGAAAGTGTAGAGTAAGGCTCTCCTTCGTTTTACCTAAATTCAATTTGCGAAACAATGTAATTACGTGAGAGAACACGTATTGGAAATTTAAATATGTTCATATGTTTCCATTCCCAGTGTATTTATAATTCGGTCTTCCAAACGTCCGCAGCAACAGGCTATATTGTGTCAAGCAGGTAAATTCAATGTAATACTTCGAATCCCGCTCCTAGACGCAGAATTTTATATGTACAATTATATTACTATATTACAAATAAAAGTGTGTGCGCTCCTAAAATTCATAACTATAACTTATTAAAATTATAAGAGCCCATATTTTTCTTTGTAACTTTTAATAAGCCAGTTTCCCCTAAAATTATTATAGATTTGAGCCCAAGAAAAAATCTAAGCCATGGAGGTACAGTACTGTATATATTACTAAAGAGGTTAATTAATTTATAGTAATAAATGGCAATTCTGAAAGAAAATATTTTTCTTGCATGATTGCAGTCGTGAAGATATATAATTTATGGTTATGTTCAAAAGAAGTGTTAAATTAAATTTATTTATTTATTTATTTAGTGTTTTTTGTCTTTATTTATTTATAAAAGTGGGTTTTATTCTTTTTTATTATACCCCAGAGTATGAGGACGTCAGAGAAAATAAAATAAGGAACGGCGAGGATTCGGTAGAAGGCGAGTGTCCTCACCGTCCAATTCGTAAGAAGGGGGAGGGGGCGCGACGGAGTGTATGGGACAGGATGGGAAGTTTAGGGGAAGACGCCTTCGCGAAACGGGCCAATGGCAGGGAAGCTCGTATCGTAAAAATATAGGTGCAGAGTATGAGTGCGATTTTTTTTTTCCGGCGACACGCTGAGTGGCGCAATTGCCGGCAACGTAGCGGGCGTATCGTGGGTCTCTCGCCGCAGAGGTGGAAGAGAGGGAGATATTTTTTTTTATATTTTCTTCAGTTTCAATTGTGTCCCGTTATCTGCCACATATTTTCAGATCTCTGCCAACACGGTTATCTCCGTGGGGCATTGGCAAATGATGCGAGATTGTCAAGATGTTTCCTTTCCGTGAAAGAGCCGTGCTCAATCTTTTCAAGCACAAAGGTTGAGATATTTTACCTTTAGAAGATCTGGGTTTTCGACGTTTTTCATAGCTTGGTGAAAGGTGAAATCTGGAATAAAATGTTTCGCGCCACTAATCTCACCGAGCTAACTATAATACCTCTATGAACATATATATTTTTTTAGACTATTTTTTGATAGTTTCAATTACTTCGACAAAATTCAATGGATGGAAGAACAATAGGTTCCTTAGCAATAATCCAAACTCAATCCCGTCCAATACATATAATAAGCCACAGAAATGAACTGTACATAGGTATAGGAATTGTTTTCCAGAATGTTATATAATAAGTGCGTAAAATGAAGTACTAAAAAAAACTCTGTCTGCGACGTTAAGACATTTCAAAATATAATTTGTTCACACCCATATAATAAATAAATTTTCCCAAAAAATCACATTCTATTATGGCTAAAGGATTTTTAGTAATTTTAATTTGTCGATTATTCGTTTAACTTAAATTGCCTTTGTGAAATACTTCGCAATTAAATATTTTTTAAAACCCATTGAAAGAGTATAGTATTTTCCATCTTGCTTTCATATTAGACTGCTGCCTGTTTATTCCATAGTAAAAACGATTGCCTCCATATTCCAGCAGATTTGCTTCGTAATCTCTTTCAAACTGCTAACGCATCTCTGATGAATGTTACAATAAAACCATTCTATGGATCCGTTCTGTTCCTATCTACCTGTCCAAGCCCACTCTGTCTGCTTTTCTGCAGATGTTGCCTAATATCGAAAATATCTGCGAAATCTATCCATTAACGGCTTCCTACATAACTTCCTCATTGTCTATTCGTATAAGCTATTTTCCTTGTATTCTGTATTCGTATTAGCTATTTTTTTTTGTTTTCACCATTTCCAACAGCGTCTCCACTGGCAAGGTGAGAACTGGCGGAACAATAGATCTATTTACTCTGTTCTTCACCTTCTTGTTTAAAAAAATGTTTTTCTAAATGATTCCTGATACTTCGGTAGCTATTAATGCTTCATGTTCCATCTGGTCTTTAAATTTTCAAAATATGTAATCTTTATTTCAAGGTAATTGAGATGATAATTAACATAAAGAAAACGAAAGTAATGAGATTTTCGAGAAGTAGAAAGGCTAGGCTGAATATCAAGCTAGAAGGGAATAAATTAGAACAGCTAGAAAAGTTCACTTATTTGGGAAGCTTAATAGAGGAAAATGGACTTAGTGTCATGGATATTAGACGAAGATTGCATTAGCAAAAGAGGCCTTTGCGAAAAGGAAAGAGTTAATGAGAGGGACCCTAAATAAATATTTTAAGAAAAGATTAGTAAAAACCCTAATTTGGAGCGTAGCATTAGATGGATTCAAAACCTGGTCCATGAGGAAAGATGGTGAGCACAGGTTGGAGGCTTTCGAGATATGGGTTTGGCGACGGATGGAGAAGGTGAAGTGGACAGAGAGAGGAAAACAAATAAAGAAGTTTTGAGAATGGAAGGGGAGGAGAAGCGTTTGCTGCGAGAGATCCAAAAAAGACAGGAATGGTGGATGGAAGTGGTACTCAGAGGCAATGGGTTGTTGAAGGTTGTAATGGAGGGTAGAATGTTGGATAAGCGGGGTAGGGGTAGGGAGAGAATAGGGATTATGGACAGATTGATAGATAGGGGGTAGGAAGTATGCAGATTTGAAAAAGGATTATAGAAAATTATATTATGTATGCGGCCAACCTAAGCTAATGCTCATCAAAAATCTACCTTAACCGGTTGGTTACCCTTCCTAATTATTCGATATATTCTTGCCCAATAGTATTGCTGTTCATTTTCCATATACATCTACGACGCCATCATTCATAGTTTATGTGTTTTCTCGATATATTCATAATATGTTTCATTCCGATTTTCATCATCATCTAATATAGAATGGTACTAAAAAATTCTAAAGAAAAATCGAAAATGCATCATAATTGGGAATAAAAAAATCTGAAATAACAAAATGGTTGTCACTACCTGCTTTGCATTGATAATTCATTATTAACGGCAACGCGAAAAACATTCCCGCAAACGGAGGTTTCCACACTGTCCTGGCATTGAAAGCTAATGAACGTTTGCAATACGGTAGGGAAGCATTTGATGTTTGACTTTCCTTAATGCCCTCCACACAATGCTATCCCCCCTTTGTAAAAGTAGCGTCACCGTCGAACTAATTAATGAGCAGGCTTTTTCGATCTGTGGCTTCCCTCTCTGTTGCTGGTTGTTTTCCAACAGTTATGAGTGGTTGATTTTTCCTACATTTCTGATGTTCACACAAAAAAGAAATTTATTCTTGCCCGTGACAATTATATATTTTTTACATGAATACATATATATACATAGTTTTATATTAATTTTAAATATATATATATACATTTAAATATACAGTCAAACAAATTCTTTGCGTGCGATGGTTATACTGGATAAATGGTCTGTGACGGACCACAAAACTTTTGCTCTGGACATCAGAAGCTCAGGAACATTCATGCTTCCAATCAATCAAAGAAAGTTTCCGTAATACAGTTTTGTGAATATGACCAAATAAATTGCTTTTCAGCGAGCTTCGGGGGCCGATTCGGCGGAATTAATAATCAAAGCTGCGCATCAGTCAATGCCAGCGCATTCCTTCCCATTTCGGCGGACAGCGATATCGCGGGAATAAATTGATTGTTTTCGGATATCACCCTCGGCGATTGTTTACTACTAGAAGCCTTCAAAGAAAAAAATCGAGAAAACGAATCTACGAGAACTCTTATTCAATTTCTGTCACGTTGAATGTGCATGATCAAAATAACATGTTTCTTTTAGCATGTGAATCAGCATATATGCACGCACGATGTACAGCCCTCTTTGATTTAAAAATAAAACAAGCTTTGCATCTAGTTATCTTTGATGCCACGAGGAAAAGAGCAAATTTCAGTTACGTACGGTAACTGAAAATTAATTAACTTTTCCAAACGCTTCTACTTCATGGGAATTATGATATTTACAATAACACTACAATGAAACGCGCGACTAATGTCGGTATTGATTTTTCCCTAGTGTGCGGGATTTCTGAAGAACTTTCTGAACTTAAAGAATTAGTTGTCAAAAAAGATTTATGTATTTGCATGTTATCGCGTGATAACAAGGATCTGGCCCCCCCATCCCTGATTTTTTAATTTTATCGTAAGAAACCTTAGGGCTTAGTACTAGGTGTGTTCTACCGTCACCTATCGACCTTATGGTTTATTACCGGGTTGATAGTTTTTTAATTCGCTGATTACAGTGATTTTTAATATATCTACACTTACTTTATTTTCATAGCGCATTTTGATGTAATTGTAATTTTTCGTTACTTGGGCATTGCTTATATCTCAGTAAAGTACCTGTTGAGATTCTAACTTGAAGAAAAAACAATCACGGTCCGACATTCGGATGTTACTTAGTTAACCAATTTGACTGTCCAAATGTACTGAACTAAATCACGATAATTTAAACTACAGCCAAATATTTTTGACCTCTTCAGAGCACTATCATCTGTATTTTCTTGTTAACTGGTACAGTGGAGGATCTAAATTGGTACAATGGAGGACTCTGATCTAAATTAATTAATTAACTTTCAAGGTTTCATAACCGCCACGCACCCGCATTTTTTATTGAATGCATATAAAATTAGTAATTTTAATCAAACACAAATGAAAATCCAATGACCAGAAAATTATATTATCTATTTTCAGCTACAAGAGTAAGCTACGGTATCTTATTATCACTAAACAATCGGAATAACTTCATTTTTACATAAAAATAACTGCTATTTACCTTGTAGGCGAGAGAAAATCAAATTATGGTTAAAACATGGTACAATATTTTTCTACCTTCTTTTGAATAATATAATATTTTATTACATTTTATTTAGTTTTGACAATAAATTTTCTCTCCAATAGCATACAAAACACTTTGAATAAACAAGAAGAATATGAGACACTATAAAATTTATCATTTCAGGCAGGACTATTCGTGGAAATTAGATAAATCCATAACATTTAAAGGGAAACATACTTTTTCACAGAATTTTTCGTAGTTATGAATCCTTACCACGGTAAATCACATAGTACCTATTAATAAATTAAGCGGAAGTGTGCGTTGTTCGGCTATACATAATGGAGACACTATTTTATAAAATTATTAGAAACACAATTAATTATTCAGTATCAATTAATCAGTAATTATGATTAGAAATAACTTATTGCTCTAAGAAAAGTAATTTTTTATTAGAAGACGTCACCAAATAATATTAGCTAAAAACTAAACATATTGAAATTTATGGATGGGAAATATTTTGGGGGAGTTCACCATGATAGAAAAGGCTCAAAAAAAGCGTTTCGATATTAAAATATAATGCATTTTATTAATTTATTACGCTAATATTTGTGGAAAAATAGACCTTAAAACTAGAGTATTCATTATATTAAAATATTTCTTCACGGAGGACATGAATAATTTTTTCCCATGCATGCGATCATAATTTATACTGCAAAAAGAAATCTCTCTTTCACAAACAATTTTTGGTATTCACAACAACCTTTTTTGGTATTTTTACCTCTGTTACAGTACTTCTGAATGATTAAAAAAAACGAATCAATGTAACTTAAATGAAAAATATCTAAGAATATGACTAAAAGTGAGGAATGGTTTGGAGAAGAGAAAAAGTATCAACAAAATTCACTAATTCAGTCAAATTATAAAGTTAATCTTTTAAAATTTCCTTTAAATTTTTAAGTATAACCTTGGTACACTATTTTTTAATTTTCTCAGAATGATAATTTGCACCTTCCTGTTGATACTCTCTATCCCCTAGTTTACATTTTTTTCGTCATAGAAACATTCAAATATTTTGGCTCGCAACTGCCGTTTCAAAGCAAACGCACCAACGAGATTTTTAATTAAATGTTGGTAGTATTTTTTCCTGAGTAAACTTTTTAACCGATGTGAAATTTCTAGAAAGTGTTAGAAACCGAAAGTAATACATTACTCTAAGACTCAATATAGTAGTTAGACAAGGTCAAGGTTTTGATTAATACGATGCATAAATTTGTTATTCGTACAAGGCAAAATTCACTTCATAAATATTTATACAGAAATATAAAATATGCCAAAAATAGCTAAACTCAAGACTGCCAAAAGTTTCGGCGCTATTACTACCTTAGTCCAAATGAAGAGACGGTTAAAAAGAGAGAAAAAACTGTAAAGAACCGAGACAAAAACCCGGTGCTTTAGATAGCCGAAGAAACATGCTTCCTCTTACACCACCATTCCATTTACTTTTTTTTTACATCACTTTTTCATCTTCCTCCTCACTTGGTGAGTTCGGTCTTTTATTTATGACTTTTAGTTTTTGTTTTAATTTATTACGTATGTTATCCGTGCACATAGCACATAGGATCTAATCTTACGTACTCCTATTAGACAACAGAGTAACTGTGAGCCAATATAACTGGTGAAAAAGGTTAGAAATAAAGGCAGCTTAAATTTTTTTTACCAACTCAGTCAATGACCTCGTAAGTAATTTAACAGAAGGATTCCATGAACATATTGTTAATTTTTGGACGATCCCTGATACCGAGAATGGTCGAAAATTACGGAATAAAATTCGCAAATGAGGAAAATCGTATCCCTCCCCCATCCCCCTTCTCCACCTCTCTCCACGCTAATGATCCGTAATATCTCGCCCCGCCGATGACAACCCTCATTTTTCCCCTAGCGTTTGATTTCAACTCCCGCGGTGCGCACTGACCAATCCATAAGAGTCCTCCATCCATCTTCATCTCCGCCCGTTGCCTTCCACTTGTCCGGGCCTATTAGACCCCCGCTTCCTCAATCGCCTCTTCGCAAGCCTGCCTTTTTGAACCAGCCCTCCTCACCCACCTCCATCTGCCTTTCTTCCCTGCACGCTCGGCCATTACGCACGCTTCCTCCTCTCCCACACTCCTCCCCCCCCCATAATCCTCCCCGACGTAGCACTGCCCGCTGACCGGCGCAAAAAAGAAATTATCGCCTCCGTTCTACCCACCTCCCCAACCACACACCCTCCACCACCACATTTGTCCCCCCCGCCCTCTTCCATCAAAAACCCTCAGCACACGAAAATCCATTTCTCTGCCTTTCGGCTACTTTCATCCCTTCCGCTGGAATCACTCACATCAGCTCTGCCTTCCGCCTGATTTCACACCAAACGGGCCTACTCCAATAATGTATGGCCGGGCCGTCATGGTGTGTGTAATACAATGCCACCGATTATGGCCGTGATATTTCGTCTTCCCAATATGAAACACTCGAAAAAGTTGTAATTGCTATTCGAATTTATTGCAACATATATCATGAAACTAGCAATTTCGCATCATTGGGCGCTCAACTTAATTTGATTAGCGATCACGATTTCAAGTAGATGGAGTTAGTAACTTATGCTCAATGTCCAACCTCATTGGGTGAAGCTTTACCAAGAGGAAAATATTCTAAGCTTATACCTTTGTGTAGCTTCAGGAACTTGAAAAGGTTAACACCTTGTCAAGTTCCTGAAGCTACACAAAGGTTTAAGCGCAGAATGTTTTCCTCTTGGTAAAGCTTCACCCAATAAGGTTGGAAATTGAGCATAAGTTAGTGCAGAAGATGAGATACAGA
>WURS02011777.1:0-12332 GCA_011762765.2 Rhinocypha anisoptera | reverse complement strand
ATCATCTTCAGGTACCTGAAGATGATGCCATAGAGTTGAAACTAGTTGTACCAGATCAAAAATCTTAGTGGCAAAATACATAGTACATAATTCTTATTTCTCATGTTCTTTCCTTGTTGAAATCTAAGATGATCTATTGAATTTATGTGTAGCAACTTAATATAATATAATTTTTTCATTTCCTTGGCCAGGATGGCTCCCATATCAAGGGACTTCTCATTAACTTCATCCATCATAACTGGCCATCGCTGCTAAAGCTGCCTTTCCTGGAGGAATTCATTACTCCAATTGTCAAAGCTACAAAGGGCTCCACCCAATTATGCTTCTATTCTTTACCTGAGTTTGAAGACTGGAAAAAGGATACAGAAAACTGGTATACTTTCAAGATAAAGTATTACAAAGGTATGTTTTTTTGTGCTACATTGATATAAAAAGTAATTTCTCCCTTAGTTACCTTTTCACAACAGCTTAATCTCTGCAATCATGTAGGTTGCTGAAAAAAACTGATTACATTACTTTAATAATAAGCTTATTCCATATGCAATATCATGTGTGACATCAAGCATAGATAGAAGGTAATTTGTTCTCAATCTCAAGAATTCTTTACCCTTGATAATTCAGTTATTTGAATTGTTATTTACTGTGAAGTTTATTCCCTTGCGCATGGCCTTATTCCATTTAGCTTTGCCACCATTTATAGTAACCATGCTACAGGCACTGTTACATTGTGATATTTTATGGTCAAGTAATTCTTCTTATAAATATGGAAGTTAAAACTTTCATAAATGTAAGTCTATTTTGTATTGCTAAATTACTAGGTAAACCTTTCATTGCATTAATTTCAACATTAATCAATTATAAAATTATTTCCTTATCAGCTTTTATTGTTTTTTCTGCACACACTAAATACGGAGCCTTGCTGATTTAATCATCATTGATTTGAGATGGATTGAAGGGTAATATACGGGTTAAGTTAGGATTTTGAAGAGCCTCAGGTTAGATTTGCTGTGCTGTATCTATTTTAATCCCTCTTCATACTTCCCACCACCTATCATTTTATCCAAAATCCCTATTCTCTTTCTACCCCTACCTAGCTTACCCAACATTCTACCCTCCATTACAGACCTCAACAACCCATTGTTTTTTTCAGTATCCCTTTCAATTCACCATTCCTTTGTGCTATGGATTTCTTGCAGCATCGCCTCTCCTCCCATACCATTCTTAGTGCTTCTTCATTAGTTATCCACTGTGTCCATCTCACCTTATCCATCCTTTGCCAAACCCATATCTCAAAAGCCTCCAATGTATGCTCATCTTTTCTCATGGACCATTTTTCAGATCCATATAATTCAACACTCTATATGAGAGTTTCCCCTTATCTTTTCTTTAAGTCTATGCTTAAGGTCCCTCTTATCAACTCTTTCCTTGTTGCTAATCCTCTTTTGCTAATGAAATTATTCATCTATTATCCTGGCCCATTATGCCCATTTTCCTCTATGATTCTTCCCAAATAAGTAAAATTTTCTACGTTTTAATTTATTTCCTTCTACTATGATAGCCTAGCCTTCTAACTTCTTAACAATCTCATTACTTTCTTTTTCTTGCTATTAATTTTAATTCCAAACTTTGTACACCTCTCCAGCAAAGACCTTAAAAAGATCTGCAGTCTTTTGGTTGAATTACTAACTAGGTCTTGGACATTGGTGAATCTGACTGATTAAAAGAGTTCCCCATCAACTTTTACTCCTCATTCCACTTCTTCCCATGCCTCTTTTACCATCAGCTTGGAGTATAGGTTAAAAAGCACAGGTGAGAAAGCAACCAGACCTATTTTATACAACACATTTTTATAATATAGAGCTCAAGTTGGTGCATAGATTGGATACATAGAATGCCCAGGTACCCATCTGTGAAACATGAATTGCCAACATTTATGCATCTTTAGAAAATGAAACTCTACTTGAAGTCAATATTCACATGTAATCACTAGAGGCCTGAGCACAACTATCCCACAGTTTCACGGGCCAAAGGATTCCCTGTTCCCGGAATTCCTGTTGCTGTGATAGGAGCCAGTCCTCCACTGTGTCCTTCAGTTCTTCATCCAAGTTGAAGTGTCAATTGGATAGAACACACAGCTGCCTGCTTCTCCTGCATCATGTTCGGTTGCCTGCACTCGCTCACAACCACACTGGACACTACATTCGCATCCCTACTGGTTTCACTATGTTATCCCAAAGTAGCACTATTCAAATTTCAACCGCTTAGGTTGTTACGACATTTCGTACCTTGTCATTTGAACACCCCTCATAGGTTTATTGCCCAGTCAAGCTTCCCTTATCTTATAAAATCATTAAAGGAAGAGTCTTAACAGTTGAATAACAGTCCACCCAATTTGTATCAATTCCAAACACTGTCCGGCGGCAATTGACTCTCACACAGGAGTGACTTTGTTTTTTTTTGCAGAAACAATAAAATTGGTGTCATTAGGAAGTATCAATGAGTGAACATTGCTGCTTGCTACTGAATATCTGAGGGATTAAGTTTGTTTTTTTCTACTGGTTCCCTCTTTTCTAATTGTTACTCTTAAATATTTATACTCACTACAGACATCTATTGCTTTTCCCTATATTTCCAAATTTATTGCATTCATGTTAATTAGAGGTCATGGTAGCCCAGTGGGTAGAGCACTTGGCTGCTGACCAGTGGTTCTGGGTTCGAGACCCGGTGACGACTCTGGACACTTCCAGCTAAACCCAAGCTGAGTGATTTTTCGGGTACCACATCTTCATAGGAAACCACAGCCGGCACAGGGAAAGTAACTGGCACCTCTATCATGATGTGTGAATTTCCAAATGCTGTGGGCTTAGTACTAGGTGAGATCTACCCTCAATTAACAAACCAATCTTCGGGTTACATACTGTGGTTTTTTTTAAGTGATGGTGTCATGTTAAAAACACTATTGAGGGAGGAATTGGAAAGTCCTCCTCAATTATACATTTCCATGATCAAGATGAGTCAAATAAGGAAAATGAATCTTGTCAACTATGGGATTCAGCCCATTGGGACGGGTGTTGTGCCTGGCAGTGGGGGAGACAAGGCTCCCGCGGTTGTCATCTCATGAAATCCTTGCGATACCAACACCACTCCAGAGAAGATGACAAGGAGGGAAGGAATAATTCTGTAGGGATGTGGAATGTTAGGATAATGTTACAGTCAGGAAAGTTAGAGAACATAAAACTTGAGATGGAGAAAGTAGGAATAGATGTACTAGGGTTGAGTGAGGTAAGATTGAGGAATACAGGAGATTACTGGAGCAATAGCTTTAGAGAAACTTATAGCAGAGGGGAGGAAAGACAGCATGGGGTAGCCATAATTCTAAGCGAGAAATTAGGAAGGAGGGTAGTTAACATTGAACAGGTTAGTGATAGAGTAATCATGGTAGTAGTAAAAGCAGATCCAACTACCTTAGTTTTAATTCAGGTATATATGCCAATGGGTGGCCATCAGGAGGAACTAGTAGATGAGGTGTATGAGCAGCTGGAAGAAATGATCGACAAGTAACCTGAAGGGAAACATTTGAAAGTGATGGGTGACTGGAATGCTGTTGTGGGGGAAGAAAGGGATGGGAAGGAAGTAGGTGAACATGGTTATGGGACAAGAAATAACCACAGAGATAAATTAATGGAGTTTTGTAGAAGGAAAAGTTTGGTAGTAACGAATACATGGTACAAACACCACAGGAGATGCAGGTGCACTTGGAAGGTGCCGGGTGACACAGGGAGATACCAGATAGACTACATCTTGGTTAGATAGAAATTTAGGAACTGTTTTCAATAGAAAAATTTATCTGGGAACTGCTGCGGACTCAGGTCACAATTTGGTCAAGATGAAGTGTCTTGTAACATTCAAGAGGATTATAAAGGGTATAAAATTAGAGAAATGGAATCTAGAAGCATTGACAAGAGCACAAAAGAAAGAGTACCAGGAAACAGTAGATAGTCTTCTAAGAGAGGGGAACTAAATTACGACAATGGAACAAAGGGGAAAAGTTCTCAAAGTTGCAATAACAAGAGCTGCAGGAAAAGTAATTGGAAGAGTCAACCAGAGGAGAATTAAAAATGTTTACAGAGGAGATGTATAAGAAGATGGCGGAATGTAGAAGTGAAAAAACACTTATACGTAGGACGGGAGACGTAAATGCCGAGAGACAAATAATAAATTGACTAGAGAGACAAATTAGGCAAAGGAGGCTTGGTGAAAAGAATAGTGCGAGTGCATGAGGAAGTTAGAGAAGCAGGGTGAGATGGGATTACTATACGGGAAATTAAAAGCCGTAACGGGAAATAGAACAGGAAACAAGATCCCTACTGTAAAAGATGTCAGGCAAGACAGTAATAGAACAGTAAGATATTTGGAAAAGATGATAGAAGGGTAGAAGTACGTGGAGGAACTCTATGATAAGGAGAATTAGAGAGACCCTTAGTCATTTTTGATTTAGAAAGTGAATGGGAAGTAGAGGAGGATAGCTTAGGCCCGGAAATATTAGATAGTGAGATCGAAAGTGCCCTGTGGGACATGGAGAGGAACAAGGCAGTGGGGTGGATAATATACCAGTAGAATTACTCAAGGGTTTAGGAAAAACAGGAAGGAAGAAGTTTTATGAGCTAATTAGAGTAATTAACGAAGAGGGAATCTGACCGGAAGATTTCGTTAGGTTGATATTAATTCCAATAGCAAAGAAGAAGAAAGCAGCTGAGTGTGAAGACTATAGGACAATTAGTTTGGCCCTGCATGCAGTGAAGGTAGTTCTTAGAATAATGAGTAAAAGATTGGAGAGCTAGACAGAAGAATACCTATGTGAAGATCAGTTCAGTTTTAGAAGAGGCAGAGGGACTCTTGATGCGATAGCTGTAATGAGGACACTGTTAGAACGGAATATAGAATATAATCAGGATGTCTTTGCCTACTTTGTAGACTGAAAAACCATTCGGTAATGTAGAGTGGCCTAAACTAGTGGAAGTGTTGCAAAAAATAGGAATGGATTGAAAGGATAGGGATTTTATCTGATACCTTTATATAGCCCAGGCAGTGCAAGTAAGGGTGGGAGACTGAAAGTCTAGTTGGTTGCAGTTAGGTAGGGAAGTAAGAAAGGGGTGTTTGTTTTCCCCTGTTCTTTTCAATCTGTACTCAAAGGAGATGGTAAAAGGGGCATGGGAGACAGTTGAGACAGGACTAAAAGTTGGTGGGTAAGTCGTTAAGTTAGTCAGATTCGCCGACGACAAAGCCCTAGTTAGTGATTCAGCCAGAGCATTCTGCAGACCTTGTTGAATGCTTTAAAAGACCAGTGTCAGAAGTTTGACATGAAAATTAATTATAAGGAAACGAAAGTAATGAGATTTTTGAGAAGTAAGAAGGCTAGGCTAAATATCAAGATAGAAGGGAATAAATTAGAACAGGTAAAAAAGTTCACTTATTTGGGAAGCATCATAGAGGAAAATGGTCGTAGTGTCATCGATATCAGATGAAAAATTGCATCAGCAAATGAGGCCTTTGCGAAAAGTTCCAAACCAACCATATTATATACTTTATCAGTTTCCTCATCATATATTCTGAGTAATTCATCTCCTGCCATTACAGTTTGATCATCATTGCAGTGTTTTTATTAACCTTTCACAAAAAGAACAAGACCCAAGGTTGACCTCTGTTGGACACCTTTTAATATGTTGTGTGGGCTGGACACATATTTTACATTATCAAGAATGTTCTCAATTCTTTATGATGTCACTATGATAGAATTGTAACCTATCAAATATATGCCTTTTATACGTAGCCCTCTTGCACTTTTCCATCACTTTGTCAGATGCATGTGAATCAAGTAATAGCAATGTTATACAATGTATTGCATCCAAATTTTATTGAATAAAAAAGTGCAACTTATCTCTAGATAGAATAAAAAAGTGCACATCTTCCGCTACAATAGTTCTGTTAATTGGAAGTGAAATTGATTTCTCTGGGATTTGCCTCCAATGAAAGAGTAGCTGAAATGAATGGGAAAACTGGAATAACAGAGAAATTCGACTCGTAATGTTGAGTTCTAAGTAACTTTTTAATAAAGAGAACCATTGTCTATGTAACATCAAAGGCATAGTCTTACAGAATGTTATAAACATTAATTTTTGTTATCTTAAAGGTTTGGGAACCTCTACGGCACAAGAGGCTAGAGAATATTTTGCTGATATGTCAAGACATCGTGTTCTTTTCAAGCACAGTGGCTCACAAGATGATCATTCCATCATGATGGTGAGTAATCATGGAATCAGGTGCCTAGGTACTGGATGCCTCAACACCCTAAAGATCCTTTCATTTGGCAGTTCTTTTTATATTTTGTTGATAATAGTGCTGTTCTTATGGATTTACACTAGTAATTAATGCTAGGATATACACTCAAATGGACTATTAATTTACTGGGATGCGTGAAAGTTCATCACCCTGCCGAAGATAAAAATAATTGGTTTTATTTTGAAGGAACTCACTCAATAAAATCATAGCTGTACCCTTGTGACTATTTCATGAAAGTAGCTGTTCCATGTAACAGGAATATCCTGGGGGAATCTTAGTAATATAAAATGAAATCCTTCTATTGGAGTAATTTCTTCTAGTTTTAGATTGAAATTTTCATGAGTAAAAGGAAATACAGTCAACTCTCCTTATTACAAAAAATGATTATACAAAGTTTTCGTTCTTACGAACCAAATCGTTGGTCCCGACGAAAGGGGTATTTAAATGTATGGTAAAGAAACAATATTATGAAATAACGAACTTTAGTCCCGGTCCCCCACAGGAACAAAAAATACTTTATTACGAAGTCTGTCACATAAACAACAGCATTCATTCGGCTATGCACGATGCTGTATTATAAATCAGGACACTTTGCCACATGTACTGTACCCAAGAGCTTGAGAACTAAAATATATACAATGGATACTTCACATAAGCTATTTAACTGGCTTGAGGGTACAGAACTCCCACTGAGTTACTGCACTTCGAAAGTAGTCTGAGAGAGCATGAGAGGTAGAGGAGGGATGAAAGGGAAGAAATGAAAGATAAGGGCCTGTACCGAGAGTCGCAACTCTGAGGGCTCCTTCATCCTTTCCTACACTGATCCGGTCATTCTCGTACCGATAGTCATCGAAGGATGACTTAGTCTTCGAACCCTACTTGGTTCGGCGAAGGAAGCCTTCTATTTTCGAAGTAAATGATGTTGAAGGAAGTCGAAGGAAATGTAACAGTAATCTTCATAGGGGAAGGTGCATTTTTCAAGATGGCTAACATGTATGCACTAAACGTTTTTAATTACTAATTTAGACATAAATTGTGAAAAAATTCGTGCAATTTCATTTCTCAGCAAATTATGAGAATAGTGGAAAATATGTGAATTCTTTTTATCATCCTGAAGGATATACTACCTCTAGGTTTGGGTCAATGTAATGCGACCTCTTTCAAGGAGGATTAGCATGTAATAAGATAGACAAACCAACGTCAATCTGCCACAAACTAGTTGGAAGCCTAACCTACAGGGGAAATGCATTCTGACCTGCAAATTATATATTTTATAACATTATAATAAACTGACATTGGTGTCAAGATATGTGCTCAAATTGTGTTTGATAATGAGTTCTTTCTTTACACTGAAGAAGATTAGTACAATGTCATTCCTTGGCGATAATTAATCCACTTGGAGCGAATACATAGTTGGATTTCATAATGAGGTCAAATAATAAACCCATATTACTTAAGGGATTTGGCGGGACCACTCACTAACTTGCAAGAAATCAAATTTTCCATAAATTCAATGTAACTAAATTCAGAATTCTACTGTATTAATTAATTTTATAATTATAATTAAATATATAATAATAATTATAATTAATTTTGCCACAGTAATTGTGCAGGGAGCCGAGAAGTTTCTCCATGGAATTAATCTCCCAGCTGAATTAATTAATGAATCCCAGCTAGCTTGCGACGATTACTACAAAAAGGTGCATGATTTTTGAACAACAAATTAGACTTTGATTTTTCATCTTTGTGTATAATTTGATTGATGTTTGATAGCATGACTGATATAATTTCTCAGCACGGTTGTAACACTCAAAAGATCATACAGGTCAAAAAAGAGCAAATGGATATTTTTTGTGATTTTTATATAAAAACTACGTTGTTGCGAACAACGTTATTATGAACTGCCGATTTTTTTGTACCATGAACTTTGTTATAACGAGAGTTTACTGTAATGCTTCAATTCCGCACAAGACTTATGCTCATCGAGAGTGGAGAAAATCCACGTTGAGCAAAATACTTCTTCTTACGAAATTTTCACATATTGAGTGAGCTGCATTTTGTCTTTGGTGCATACAGTTCAGAAAGTGGTCAGCATACTCCATGAAAGTATTTTATTTACAAATTTTTTAAAGTTGAACTTTCCAAAACATTATTTTTATGAGTATCCAGTATTCTTCGTTCTGTTGCCACAGTCTGCACACCCCACATCCCTAAGTTCAGGCTATTTCAGTATTAATTGGTGAAAGCACGGAGCACTTTCTTTTTTGTGGCTCATGACTGTAGACCACACAAACTGAACATTTACTAGAGTTAACCGCTCAGTTTATTGATGCAAAAGACGACTTTGAAGTACAGGTCTGTGGGCTGCATTAAAAATGAGTAAACTTCATATTGTTTGCTCCGATAATCATTCAGACCATGTCCCACATGATAAAACTGGACAGGTTAACTGCGTGGTTTACACAGATTAACTGTGGGCCACTTTGCATTTCTCTGGTAAATCATATCATTATAGCCGACCGGGTTAGCCTGGTGGACAGCGTTCTCGCCGGCTAACCCAAAGGTCGCGGGTTCGAATCCCACCCAGGGCATGGATGTTGTGTTTGTCCAGATTGGTTTTTGTATGAATTGAAGAGGTGCAAAATGACCATAGCCATCGAAGCACCCTATAAACAAAAAGACTACTCATATCATTATAAGTTTTTCAGTTTTGAGAATTGGACCGATGTAAGCTCATTCAACAATTTCTGCAATGCTGTTTTCAATGGGACATCCAATTTCCAAATTTAGGCCTTCAGTAAGAAGTGCGTAGATCAACGGAAGGAATGGCTGACCACTTGGATGGAGGACACGAAGAGGAGACGTGAGCTGGGTCTCACGGCCACATTCCTCTACCAGACAAACACAAAGGTGGTTACCTTCACAGATTTTGTGAACAAAGAGTTGGTGCTTTTTAGCAACCTTGACAATGAACGTTCCCTGCCTTGTATGGTGGATGGGTTGAAACCTGGCCAACGGAAGGTGAGCATGAATTTTGTGTCATACATAGTTTTATATTGTGCACTTGATGCTCCCACAGCTGTATAATGTTGATTCTATTACAGAGATTCATTGGACAGAATTAAAAAAAAGGAAATACATTGCCTTATAATGCTATTCTCACCACACTTAATTTTCCATTATCTTAATTTTCAGGTTCTCTTTACGTGCATCAAACGAAATGACAAACGGGAAATCAAAGTTGCACAATTGGCAGGTTCAGTAGCTGAACACTCTGCTTATCACCATGGTGAAGTGTCTCTTATGTCCACCATTATCAATTTGGCACAAAATTTTGTTGGTAGCAATAACATAAACATTTTGCAGCCTATTGGTCAGTTTGGGTCAAGGTTACAGGGAGGTAAAGATGCTGCCAGCCCAAGGTATATTTTCACTATGCTTAGGTGAGTATATTGATATTTTTTTCATGCTTTTATAATATTTTCATTTGCTTAAATATATTTCTGAGCAAAGTTTGATTAGGGTCATTTCCTGTAGTGAAGGCCTCATCTATTTTGAATAAATTATGCTGTGTACATGCATGGTTATTTCACTGAATTTTGAGTAAGTGTAATAATAATGGTGTACTCTGCCATAGGAAATTAAAATGAAAAATTTTAAATTATTGATTATACCAAAGCATGTTGTTCCAATAACAGTATGATCTGGGAGGATTTAAAATTTTTTTTATAATAGAGTTAATGACAATGGGGAGGTTAAACAATTTTTTTATAAGTTTAAATTAAAGTATGGTATGAAAAAATGGGTTTCCAAACTTTCCAAATCATAATTTCAACCCCAGAAAAGCTTATTGAAGTTGGATTTCCAGAACCAGGCAGAAACTCTCAGAAGTTAGCCGATGATTCCCCATCGTGGGATAACATCACACACAGCTTATTTGCTTTGCTACATGGGAAGAGGCATATGTCTCTCGCTAAGTTCCTCTAGACTTACTTTTTTGTCTCAATTCAAAATGTCCAGAAAAGTTTATAAATAATGTTTTGTCCCATTCTGCTCATCTACGACTGTGAAAACTCCAGACAAACACTTTATTACTGTGCTCATCGACATAGAAACATGGAGAAATGGTTCATGATAGCAAGGAGAACCACCAAAATAATTTGCCGGATAAACTAAAAAAAATATCTTCGTTAGTGTAGTGTTAGTAATTATTTTCTAATTTGAAATACCAATACAGTGAAGAAATGGGATATTACAATTACCATTAGAGAAATATAAATGTTATATTATAATTTGCGGATGCAATATGTAGTTCAGTTTTGAGGAAGGGTTAAGTAAGTGTTATCTCCCAGACTTGTTTAGTTCATTCAAATTTATAAATAAGATAATGCTATTTGTAGTTAATTTTCATGGTAGTGTATTTTTATCATTGAACAATAAGAAAAATATTTATAACCTTAATTTTACACATCGGCACACATGTCCAACAACAGTACAATCAACTAACCTTCTCTGATCACATAACCTTGAAACAATTTTCCAATAAATTGTAACATTTCCGTAAAATAAATTCCATATATGGTATACCATATCTACACAGTACAGACTATACATAGTTTATTCACTTCATAAAAGTCACAGAATTTATTGGATTTATTTAATTTAATAAATTGAGGAAATTAAGAACAAAACTTGTTAAAAATTAATTCAATTACATGACAAGAACAACAGATACGCTTAACTCCACGAACCTTTGATGCATAAAATTGGCAATATTTTCTAAAATAGTTTATAATCATCAAGCACTTGCTTTGGGAAAATTGTTAGATTGAGCTTTCAGAAACCCATCTTCAAGAGCCATTTCTTGTGATTGTAAAATGAAACACAACAGCCAAGCTTAATCACTGTAAATGCCCCAAATGCAAACAATGCAACTGCCTCCGGTCTTCGGTGTGTGTGATGTCACAGCCAGCAGTTCCCGCCGAAAACACTTTGTTTCAAAGTGGTTGGAATTACATCCTTAAATAAGAAATTAAATATTGTAACAATTTTCAAAATTCTTTCGCCGGTTACAATTATTTGTCCTACACTTTCATACCCAAATGGTAAAATTTATTATTTTGCCTGAGTTTAACCTCCCTATTAATCTAACTTCAAATTCCTGAAAGAATGCATTCTAGTAGCATATTATAATATGTATAAATCACTAGATATTAAAGATTTTTTCCTCCAACATAAGATTATGCAACTATTAAATTAATATTGGAACATTTTTAGTAATAAAAACATTCCATTTGTTTTCATCATATAGCCCCCTGGCAAAACTTCTCTTTCACCCCCATGATGGACCACTCCTTAACTACTTGCAAGAAGACAATCAGAAAATAGAGCCTGAGTATTATGTCCCTATCATACCAATGGTATTGGTAAATGGAGCTGATGGTATTGGAACTGGTTGGATGACAAAAATTCCAAACTACAACCCACGAGAGATAATAGCCAACATTAAACGACTTCTTGATGGTGAAGAGCCATTGAGCATGGTAAGTACTGTTTTTGTGGCAAATAAGTACATCTCCTTTTTCGATTCTAATATTTGTAATTATGTATTGTTTCTATTATTGTCTCTCATTCTTCCGCTTCACGTAACTATTCCATTGTTTAATTCTCAGAAACCATGGTATAAGAACTTCCGTGGCACAGTGACTGATTTAGCCCACCAACGTGTATTGATTTCTGGTGAAATATCAATTCTTGGACCAACTTCTATTGAAATAACTGAGCTCCCGATTGGCACATGGACCCAGTCATATAAGGAAACAGTTCTGGAGCCCATGCTTCATGGAGCCAGTGAAAAAACAACTTCCTTGATAATGTATGTCCTCTTATTTTTTATTCATAGTAGTTTAAATCAAGTTTGTGTGGTATATATATATTGAATATACAAAAACTTTGTATTTTACACAAAATTTATTCAAAACACGACCAGGTTT
>WURS02011766.1:0-12332 GCA_011762765.2 Rhinocypha anisoptera | reverse complement strand
ACAGCCCTGTCGAAACCCGGGTCGTATTTTTTAAATTAAATTTGTGTGGAATTACCAAGTGTTTCTCTTACTCCAATACAATCTTTAAAGAAGTAAACTTTAACACTACTGCTGTCAAATCAAAAGTCAGGTAGGGTATCTCCAATCTAGGTAGACCATTCATGCTAGAGTGTAATGAATTTCAACATAATTGAAAGTTCAGACGAAGTGCAGTGGGAAGGCATCGCTAGGATTTTCCGGTAAAGGAGATATGGGTTTCATTTTCAGTATATCCATCCATTCCTCATATATCCAGTGATGTAACTTATGGTTATGGTCTGAAAGAAAGAGAAAAAAGGAGCAACCAGTGTAGCAAGTTGAAGATGACAAAAAACTTGGACAAAGATTAATTATATGAGCTCTAAGAAGTTTCAAATTCCTTCCTAAACTAATCAGTGATAATTCGTTGGAACTTCTTCATTTAAAAGTTTCAAGATCCCTTTCAGTTTTTTCTCACCTGTGGTACTTGTCAACTTTGGTAATGGAAATATCTTCATCATTGTGGACTGAATAATCTCACCATTTGAATTCAAAAGATTGTAAAAAGCATTGGTTAAACAAAATTTACTGTAAAAGTATTTCTTAAAAGATACCTTATGGGTATTTTTTGCTTCTTAATTGTTAAATGTACCATACGGTACTCATTTAACACTTACTATGCATGTAATGAATAAAATGGTATGAGCATTGCTAATGCCTCCTATTAGATTATGGGTAATGATGCACAATTTTGTTCTAAGATCAAACATTACTTATCTAACAATACATGTACATCAATTTGATTAAGAGAAATTACACTCCTGAATACTTTTATCATTTAATTGTCTAAGAATTGAATCAATTACATTTTTTTGGAATCAGCTAATCAAAATAAAGTCAGCTAAATATAAATTGCGTGCGACATTTCACCTTCCTCTCACCTCACCCGAGATTTCACCTTTCTCTCGCCTCACATGACGTTAAACCTTTCTCTTGCCTTGCGTGATGTTTAACCATGTTCCAACAAAATGATGATATGAAAGGCCATCCCCATTGAAATGTACTGCATTAGAATTAATCTCCATGACATTATTTATGAACTGGAAAATTTATTGATAATAAGTGTGGAAAACCATGTCCACAATCATTTCTCATCATGTGTAATCAAAGGGCTAGAAGTATTTTATATGGCATTAAGGTAGTAATTATCGCTAAAGTTCTCCAATTAAGGAAAGTAACAGCTGTTTTAACAGATACAGTAATCATGCTAGTTTTCATGTGATGAAACTGACTGGATAAATGCTGCAGATGCAAGAACAGTACAAAATGTTTGTTTTAGAGGCCATGTTTGATCAATGAAAATGGTACTTTTGTAGCAGGTATATGATATTATTGAGAAATTATTGATTTGAAAGAAGAAGCCAAATCATGTGCCATTATGGAGAAGAGAAAGATTGAGCCTAATCAAGAATTTTTATTGGAACTAATAATGTGGGTGACTACAGGTTCCTACCACAACCTATATACCATTGGAACACCCCAATGCAATTCAACATCAATAACTTTCTCCCTCATTTTGTGAATGATCCACTCATAAAAAATAAGGATTTCTGCCTGGAAGACAAGTTTTCCAACTTTCTTGCTGAAGTTTTTTTTAGTACAATAGTAGAACAAGTGTAACAATATTGCAAAAAACAGCATTCCCTTTAATATTTTGCTTTTACTATAAGCTAATGCTCCAGGCCAATCCATAAATTTACTTCATTCCCTTCCAAATATTAAAGCCTTATGTTTATCTCCTGACTTCATTAATAAAACAAGGAGTACATAATTGCAAGCATCTTCGCATTCCATGTTCCATTTATTGAGGGTATGCATCTCGGTAAGTCGATGAAGGGGGGATGCTATCTGAGAGAAGTCTAATGAAATGCCTATAATATGACACTGTTCCTAGGAATGTCCTAAGCTCCTCAAGGGAGGAGGGTGACTGCCATTCTGTAATCGTGGAAATTTTTGCAGGATCCATGGCCACGCCCCTCTTAGATACCACGTGACCTAAGAATGTCACGTTGGGTTGCATTATTTGGCACTTAGACAGTTTTATTTTAAGTCCAACATTCCTCAAACCCAACAAAACGTCACATAGTCTGCTTGCATGCTCTCCAAAATCTCTTCCGAAAATAATTTCGTCATCCAAATACACTAAACAGCTCTTCCACTGAGCACCTGCCAGAACTAGGTCCATTAGCCTTTGAAAGGTACTGGGGCCATTGTATAATCCAAAAGGAAGCACCTTGAATTGGAAAAGACCACCGCCAGTGGAAAATGCAGTCTTTTCGCAATGGTGTTCCTCGACCTCAATCTGCCAGTATCCCAATGCCATATCTATCACGGAAAAAGATGAGGCACCAGTTAGCGAGTTGAGGACGTCGTCTATGCGGGGGAGGGGATATGCATCTTTTCGCATACAGTAGAAGTCTGCTATAAGGAGTATGGCTTATAACGAGAGTATTGCTATAGCGAGTGATAGTTTTGCGTTGGTTGGTCCACTTGTTAAAACATAGGCAGTTCTGCCAGTTATTACGAGTGGTCACACCTGCACTATCGCTATAGCGAGTAGATTTCGCCATGGTTGGTGTTCGGGTTGCATAAATTGCAGGATTCAAAAACACTCATTACATTGTCATGCCTCGCGAATCTACATAATAATGAAGACTTTATGAGAGACTTTTGTGGTGATTTTACAAGAGAAGACTTTGTGGTTTGATGTCACAGACTCTCCTGTGGAATCACTGAACAACTTATCTTGGAATCTGTGTGCCAGTCTGTAATTTCCTGGTGCTGTTTCGTCCTTTTAGCCGATCAATCGGAATAAAAGAACATATGGAGCTGTGAGCTAAACTTGTAGACAATACAGGAAAAACCCATTTGTCTGTGTTGACCTTAGCAGGACGGCAAATCTCTCGACCCTCCTCTTATTTATGGAATCGTAATTGTTAACCGCAGGCTATACCTTATCTATGATTGTTCACGAAACATAGCCAAAGATAATACTGATGGGTGATGTACAATAGTTAAGAGTGCATGACTTTTGGTGACAATATTTTAAAATGTTTTTGATGAAACGATCTATTTTCAATGCATTTGCGGATGGATTGATACACCTACTCCATGGCTCATTTTCGCCTACTTTTGGTGCCGTTATAAATGCCGAAAGAGGCGAATTTAAATGACCATCGGCTATAACGAGTTTGCGTTATAGCGAGAGATTTTTCGTCATTTATCAGGTCTCGTTATAGCGGACTTATACTGTATGTGTATATATATATATATACCATATATATATATACGTATATATGTGGGTATATATATATATATATATGTACATATCTATACAAATCGCAAGCTTCCAAGTAAGAAGAAAATGTGATTGTCTCTTTTTCTGTGTTTTTTATGTACTTTTTGTGCCGTCTTAGATACTTATATACACATATATAATTTTCCGGTTAAGATAGGTCTCTGCTTAATGCAGGGTCGGCCATTACTGCTAGGGGCTTACACCATTATTATACAACCAGATGAAAAGGAGTGTAGCAATGATAAATAGGAAACAATTAAAAAAGTACAATTTCTGATAAATAAAGAAATAAATTTTTTTAATTTTAATAACATAAAAATTTGATCATAATACATATTCTGTTATCTTTGTTTGTTTTCCCTCCTTTTCCCTCATTATACAATTTTCAACATTTCCAATTGCCACATTCAAAATACTATACAACTCTGAATTTCCTTTGTAAAGACAAAAATCAGCAGAATCTTTTAAATTAATTAGAACTTCCCCGTATGACGATATGCTCCTGTGACTTTTTGATGCTAAATTTACATCGGATACCTCTTCGTCCGCTTCCCTCTCTCTATTGTCCTTATCACTCTCTAGGTTTCCGGCCACTATTTCACATTCGTCGCAAACAGAAAGGTCGTCGTCCAAAGTCGCATAGTGTTCAGCACATGCGTTACTTCCTATCATCTCCTGCAGGTCATTAAGATCATGAAACGATTCTGGAAAAATATTCAGCTTAAATTAACATGTATCAGTCAGGAAAAATATTTCAACTCAAAGCGGTGCTGGCATTTGTTATCTTACCAGGCTCTGATTCCTCGGTTTGCGTAAATCCGGCCTTCGTAAAGCCTGATTTCACCGTTGATGGTTTTAAATCTTTTAAAGCTTGATCGATCCAATTAATGGCATCCATCACTGATATTTTCATGGAAACATCAGACACTGTGTTGTCCGAATCCACAGCCATAAGTAAAGATCTCAGCATATGCTTCCTATACAATGTCTTAACCGAACTAATTACTCCCTGTTCCATCGGTTGGGTAACGCTAGTTGTGTTTGCTGGGAACCAAGCTAGTTCCACATTCTCCAGCTGAATCTTTGGGTGGCAGGATGCGTTATCAAGAAAAAGGATAACTTTCCTTCCCTTCTTCTTCATGTCCTCATTGAATCGTTTCAGCCACTCCTCCATGATGGACGGAGTGTTCCATGCTTTTTCGTTGTGTCTCCAGGTGACTGGAAGCTTTTCAATGCTCAAATTTTCGAAACATTGAGGCCGAGCATATTTTCCTATAACCAACGGCCTTACTATTTCTCCTGCCATGTTGCCACATACAAAGAGAGTCAAACGCTCCTCTGACTGTTTCCCTCCTGAAAAATAAACGGAAAATCATTACGTGTAAAACCGTTACACACAACGTGAGCTCTTAAAAAAAATCACCACATCCAAAACAAACACTCGATGTTGTGCCACGCACACAAACATTCGAATTTGCATAAAAACCTTTGCAACTTTCTCCTCTTGGGCGTAATGTTTTGGATGGCATCGCTCGGAAAAAAAGTCCTGTTTCGTCCCCGTTGTACACGTCACAGGGTTGGTAACTCCCAATTCTCCTTTGAACACTCCCCATCCACTCCTCCACGATTTTCATGTTGATGCCGTTCGACTCTCTGGAGACACTGTTCCACATAATGTTATGTCTGGCTTTGAAACTATCCAGCCATCCGTTCGAGGCCTTAAAATTGGGATTTCCAAAAAAAACTGCAAACTCCCTGGCTTTTTCTTGCACCATTGGACCAGATAAAGGAATGTTCCTCGATCTTGCTCGTGCAAACCACTCCCAAACCATGTTGTTTAACTCCTTATTTTCACTGTCGGGGGTTTTTCTTTTTGAATACAAATTGTGACCTTAAGAAATACACACATAGATACACATGTACCAGTGGTTAAGATGTTGGTAATGGTATTCGCAGTTAGCTTATGTTTCTAAAAAGACCGGATACTCACTAACGTTCACAAAAGTTTTATAAAGTTTAGGAATGTTTAGAAATAACTCGCTGATGTCTAAGGACCCACCTTTCTCAATCTCCTTCCTGATGTCGTCCCTCTTCCTGATCGCTTCATACACTTGTGTCTTGCCACAGTTGAACCTCTCTTGTAACTGCTTCACTGAAAGTTTTTCGCGTTCAAAACACTCGATAAGTTCCAGCTTATTCTTCAGCGTTAAGACGTTACGCGGCATGGTAAATTTCACTAAACAGGTAGAAAAGCACAAACCTTCAACCTTGGTGGTCACAGATGCGCTGATAACACGAGAATTAGCCGACCAGTCAACTACTTTGAAATATATCGAGTGTGCAAATGTTCGTGGGATGGGGTGCTTTCGGTCAGATGGAGTGACTTGAGCCTCAGATTTGAACTACTTTGAAAATTGAAACTTTGGAGCAAATCGCAGAACAGAATGGGCGGTGGCATTTTTTAACGGCACATACGACCTTGTTATAGGCCTGTTTGAGGCAGTTAGTCCCTCCTATATCAAGCATTCGGATGGCTTAGTTGTTAACTTGATATGTTTGAAAACAGACTGAAGGCTCCCCATCGCGAAGTACCCAGGTGCAAGGGAAAATGAATCCTTCAACCATCTGCTGATGCAGCAGGGGACATCCGTTCATATGTTGTGTGAGGGAATAATGCACCTTCTTCGCTACTTAGATAGGAAAATTACCCGTGACGCATATTCAAAGAGAGGACACGTTAGTCGTGAAAGTTGGGATGAATATATAAGATGAATAAATAATAGAGATTCAGGTGTGACGTTCTGGAATACGTACAAATTCATAATGGAATAAAGTCCCGATTTTCCTAGGATAAATTTCTAACGATGAAGTTTTCTCAGGTTTCCAACCGTGTCAGGGTGTGTTGTGATAACTCACCCTGAAGACGATGACAGACTACGCTGTCGAAAATTCGGTGCCTACAAACACCCTGACTCGGTTGGAAACCCAAGAATACTTCATCATCAACATTCGCTGGGAAAACACAAAAAAACTTTCATCGATAAATTTTTTAATCTTTTTATTTTAACTTTCTCTGTGGAAAATATTGAGACTTTATTCATTTATGAATGATTACTTAAAATACTTTGTGATGCTGCGGCCCATTTGCAGAACCGAGGGGTGTTTCAGAGTCGCAGATCCCACCCACCTTGGGTGGAATCTTGGTCACTCTCGCCCGGAACAGCAATCCGCACATTTCAGAGCGCCCTCCGGGTGGATTCTTTACACCTTCTTATACCCTGCCGATTTGCCAGCGGATTGATATTGTACACGTACGTAGAAGTTGTTGTTGTTATTATTAGGGTTAAGGGATATTATACTGCTTTAAATTTATCAATTCATATTCATATTGATGCATTAAAAGTATTAAAGGACCCTAAATAAAGAAAATATTTGAAGAAAAGATTAGTAAAAACCCTAATATGGAACGTAGAAATATATGGATCCGAAACCTGGTCCATGAGGAAGGATGATGAGCATAGATTGAGGCTTTTGAGAGATGTGGGTTTGGCGATGGATGGAGAAGGTGAAGTGGACAGAGAGAGAGAAGTTTTGAGAATGGTATATAGGGGAGGAGAGGCATTTGCTGCGAGAGATCCAAAAAAGACAGGAAAGGTGGATGGAAGAGGTACTCAGAGAGGCAATGGCTTGTTGAAGGTTGTAATGGAGGGCAGAATGTATGGGTAAGCGGGGTAGGGGTAGGGAAGAGAGAACAGGGATGTATTCTATATTTTCAGGCATAACTATGTGGAAATCCATTTCTGAGAAAAAGGAATAACGTACTCCGTATTTTTCCACTTCATTTTTAATCTGGTACGACTAGTTTCAACGCTACAGCGTCATCTTCAGGTATCTGACCTCCATACGTTATTCCTTTTTCTGAGAATAGGGATATTGGATAGAATGATAGGGTGTAGGAAATATGCAGATTTGTAGAGGGATTATAGTTAATGTTATGCGGCTAACCTAAGCTCAGACTCATCAAAAACTTACCTTAACCGGTAGATTACCCTACATTCATAGGAGCATAAAAGCAAGAAATTATTTTTAAAACTTAACAATATCCGATCCATATGAAGTCATCGCTGTGTGGTACTATTATTTCGTAAAACAATTTAAAATTCAATTATGCGGCAGGAAAATGAATTTATTTAAATTGTCATTAATATAAGAATGAAACAAAGTATCTTGCATGATTTAGGAAGACGTGCACATATATTTGAAGATTTTATTAAATTATTATACGACCTTTAACCTTGTAAGAATGCGAATAATTCAATGCTATTTACTGCACTTGTCGATTTTATATTTTGTAACAACTCTTATATCTTTAAGTTCATTTCTTGTTCAAAATGAGTGTTCCAATTCACTTTTACACTTAAGCCAATGCTTCTCATCGATCGGTTGATTTGTAACTTTCTGCCAAGGTAGGTAATCATTGTTTACATATGCGATTGTTATGTGATTTTTCCTCAGTGAGTGTCGCTATAAATAGGTACCTAAATTACCAGTGAATATTGTATTAGAGTGAAATTTGTATGAATGAATGAAATTTTGCCATCAAATGGCATATACCACAATATACCAACCACCAGATTAGATCGTCATTAAAAACATACATTTAATAAGAAATTGGCCAGGTAAACATAGTTACAACTTCTGATTGAAAGCATTCCTGTACAGAATATAAGGCTTGATCAGTTAGCCATTTGTGCACAATATTTTTAAACTTTAGCATATCTACTTTTCTGGCTGCCCCAGATAACTTACTGAACAGATTATGCCCCAAGTAGGTGAAAGACTTTTGACACCTCACCTGTCTTTGAAAGCTTAAATCCATTTTTGAGCCGTTTCTTGTACCATATTCATGCACGTCAATTCTTGTAGGTAAACTGTTTAGGCTCTCTTTCACATGCAAGAACGCTTAAAAAAGATAGTCACAGTATACCGTCAGAATCCCACTACCAATGGTCGAGAGTAAACTTTCGAAGCAGCACTTGTGATTAGTCTCTCGGACTTCTTTTGAGGTACAAAAATACTTTAGTTTCCCCACAGTTTAAGACCATACAATACGAAAGAATGAAAATATGCGCAATATATATAAATACGTATTGGGTAAGAGTGACTTGATTCTCCTCATAAAGTGCAGTACTTTGGTAAGCTCCTTAAAAACGTCAATTGTGTGTTCATTCCAAGTTAACTTAAAGAGTTCACTAGAAAACTTAGTAAGAATATGGAACTTTGCTGTCATACATAATTATCAACATTACATAAAATTGCAACAGCCAAGTATCTTCAACAGTGTTTGCAATGGATATTTTTAAAAACTTAAGATACTTGCGGAAGAGTCTCCTATGTAGCAGACAAGAGCTTGTACGTACAACTCGGACCCCTTCACGTCACGGACAAAGTTTTTAGAGGGCTTTAACACCTTAATAAGTGCCTGAATAATAACTAATAAAGGACTGTATCACCGTAATAAGGTCAATTGAAGTTCTATAGATAATAGCTGCCCTAGTAGGAGTACTATTAGTAAGGTGAAAGTTATACCTACTGACTCAGTGATTTCTTCTGTAAACAGGTGGTTAATTAAATTGCATTGAAATTACCTAATAAAAGAGATTTCCTTGTTTTACGTAAGTTTGAAGAGAATTCTAAATGACTAAAAGAATTCTGAAATATTGCTCACGTCAGTGTTATACATTAATAAAACTTTACATGGAATTCCATCTAAAAATTTCTACAAAATCCGCGTACTGCTTTTCGCTCCTCACTTGTCCCATCCAAATGATGATGTTTCAGTCGGACGTCACTTTGTTCCGATGGTGGACTGACGTTCCGTAGGCGAGTCTGAAACGGGCAGAAGCCGGATTTCAATCCACTTCTGTCTCCGGCTTTAAGCAAATATGTCTCCGCTATCCGCCAAGACTTAAATAATATATGCAATTTATCAGAGAGTAAATTCTTTAAAGTATTTTTGCATTGTTTTATAAGGGATTATTGCAGTTATAGATAGTATAAAAGAATGTTATTTTTTCAGTAAATATATATTAATTTTTACATCGTTTAATATACAGTTTAGCAACTATGACAATATATCCTCCCTACCATATTCCAGCTAGTTGTGCCGTTATAGCGATTTTTTACTACAGTTAGTAACTTTTTTCTGCCGTTAGCCACTTTTTTCCTGGCTTAGCGACATATATATTTTCACTTTCTGGAATTTTTCAGTTACGACCGATCAAAGATTTCCTTATAATGACGTTTCCACGAATTACACTTTCTTTTCCTCCGAAGAACTTTCCTGTAAGGTGTCTATTTCAATCTCACGGGAACACTTTCGGTAGCCAATACGAAGAATATTATTCGAAAGGGGATAAATTGTACTTAGCTGAACTAAATTGTCTTGACATATTTGGCGAAAAACACATTTAGTCTACGAATGCTATAAAAATTATTACAAAATCTTTATGAAATAAAAAGTATTTTAAAGAATATTTGATATAATTAATTCAACACCAAAAGGCAATTAATTAAATGAATGTAGTCATTATTTTACTTATTTAAAGAAAATTTAAAACATCTGTCTTAATTAATAATAACCCCTAAACATAACTTCAATAAAAATAATTAAAATTCCAGGCAAATAAGGACAGTTTGAACAAGGAGACTCAATCAGCTTATTTATTTGCTTCTAATTGTAGTTTCCTTTGCCATGGAAAAGTAACATAAACAAATTCTGTTTATATGGTTACCATCACTATTATTATTATTGTCACATTGTAGATGAAGTCTTACTGGATTTTTTCAGTCTTTAACTTTTCTATAAAAAATAATTTACTATCTTACACCATATTTTAAAATTTAACATTGCTAAGAGATAATTCTTTAACTTATATAAAGAATTCTATGTTCAATTGAATTATTTCCTATGTTGAATTTAATGATGGAAGGTTTGCACACATTAAAAATATTGTCACAAATGAGAATATTGATGAAGAACAGAGATCATTCACTGTTTTTCGAATATTTAGAGTTGAAGATTTTTCTGGGCTAAGTCATATTAAAAAAAATAATAGGATATGGATGAGTGATTTTCTGTGGTTTATAACAAATTGCCTGCTTAAATAAAGTCTATAAGGTCATTTACAAACTTTTAAAAGAGATTTAAAAATCTATCTATCCCGAAACCTATCTATCCCGAAACCTATCTATCCCGAAACCTATCTACTGCTGAAATGTTTCTATACATTGAGTGATTTCCTTAATTAGTGAGTATTGTTCATACTCCCAGTAGGCATAGGGTTATCCTTAACAATTGGAAAAAGTCTTTGACAAGTGTGCTGTCATTAATTGTATGTACTCTATTCATACATTCTTCTTTTCTTTGTATTTTATACTTTCTTTTTATGATGTGATACGATATATCTACTTTGTGTTGTGTTTCTTTGTATGTGTTTTTCTATTTATGTGTATATCTACTTGATGATGGCCAATTGGCACAAAAATAAAGTACAATACAATGTCAGCTGAGCATTTAAGATTTTTACCTTTTATACATCTCTGTCGCACATTTTCTGGAATGACAGCTGTTTCTCATTGAAATTTATTTGTTTTCCCGATCACTTGACGTGGTTTCTTCTCTATTTCTAGGATTTAAAAATGGATGCAAACTCTGTGTCATCTCCGAGACTGGTGAGGTCCTGCACACGGACGTCATTTACCCCAAATTTGGCTTCAGATTTCTTAATTTGGTGGATGACTGTGATGCCATCCGCTTGAGATGGATAACCAACACATTCAGGTAGATGTTTGTTTCCGAGGGGAAGTTCTCATTTTTTTAACCTCAGTCGAGATTTGTGAAAAATTTGATAGCCAAAAATGCTTAAGGTAATACATTTTTGAGAGAATCAAGAGCGGCACTGCAAAGGGATGCCCTATTCTGGAACAATAGGGAAGTGTCACCGTGTGAAACTTTATGGAAAGGATGGGCCATAAAATTTGGGGATGGGGTCTAGGGAGGGTACGGAGGTGGCGGTCATGCGTACATGAACGTATTCTCTACAGTCGCACACCAAAACGTTGATTGACGTATTCCGTAACCTTGGGGTTAACTTCGTGCACCACTTCATCTCGCATTATTATGCCATGTATCATATCATAGCATGGAGCATGGCACTCTATGTATCAGAGACATGGACCATTGGAAAATCAGACCAAAGACGAACAGAAGGCTTCAATAACTGGTGTTGGAGGAAAATGCTGAAGGTCAAGTGGTCGGACAGAGTTAGGAACTAGGAAGTGTACATGAAAGAGCGGGGGAAGCTGAGTCAAAGTGGAGATAGTATAAGGAAAAAAGAACAAGAAGGTGAATAGGACTCACCCTGAGGCATAAGGGGTCCATAAAGAATATAATTGAAGGAAAAATAGAGGGGAAGGCCCCACGAGGAAGACTGAGGGAGAAATATATATAGGGCAAATTTACAGAGACGTTAGAAAGAAGACTTACCAAAAGGGGCAGTTAAGAGAGAGCTAGCACTAGATAGGAAAGGATGGAGGGGGCTGCAGTCAGCCAATCTTCAGATTGAAGTACTGATGATGATCACACAGCTGATTGTAATATGTAGTTATTCACAGAGTTCATCTGTGGGGCCTCATCCCGGACCTGGCACAAAAATATCCCTTGAAACATACCCACCAGAATAAACAATATCTATAGTTCCTGCAGCAGCAAAAATCCCATTTTACAACTAAAGTCTATTGCATGTGATGTCTCAATGATGAACGTTGCTTAGTCACTTTATTATGTGACTTATAATGTTACCAACTGTTGTCTATTAGATGTATAGGATAAAGGAAACTTTGCAATTCCACAAATAACACTTTATTACGACTGGTTTCGTTCACTTGGTGACAT